>JAUUTY010000818.1:0-173864 GCA_030979885.1 Lolium multiflorum | reverse complement strand
CATCTTCAACTTCTAGAATGAGAAGCTTCAAGTTTTAATTTCTCTTCTCTAGCTTTAATGAGAGCATTTGAGTATGTTTTGTAAAGGCTAAATTTGTAGCACTAGCATTAGGACTTCCTAGCAAATTTTTGTAAGAACTTATAACTTCAGTAATATGACAATCATCAAAATCTAAACCATTATGATCTACAACAATGGGATCATTGTCCCCAATATTTTGAAAAATTTCAGCAATTTTATCACAAACAGTTTCAGCAGTTCGGTTTTGCACGCTTTGCACTAGGAGTAGAAACATTGCCAACACCAATTATTTTACCATTGATAGTAGGAGGTGTAGCAATATGTGAAGAATCAACATTACTAGTGGTGGCAATAGTCCAAACTTTAGATATATTATTCTCTTTAGCAAGTTTTCTTTTTCTTCTCTTTCCCACCTAGCATGCAATTCAGCCAACATTCTAATATTATCATTAATTTGAACTTGGATGGCATTTGTTTTAACAAAACCTAGCATCTTTAACTTCCTCAGGCATAACTTTCAGTTTTAAAAGATCAACATCAAAAAGACTATTAACCTTAGAAGCAAGAACATCAATTTTACCAAGCTTTTCTTCAACGGTTTTAAACGCAGTTTGTGTACTAATAAATTCTTTAAACAATGACTTTAAGACCAGAGGGTACACTCTTATTATTGTTGTAATAATTACCATAAGAATTACCATAACCACTACCATTATTAGAAGGATATGGCCTATAGTTGTTGTTACCATAATTATTCCTATAAACATTGTTGTTGAAATTATTATTCTTAATGAAATTCACATCAACATTTTCTTCTTTAGCAACCAATGAAGCTAAAGGAACATTATTAGGATCAATATGAGATCTACCATTTGCAAGCATAGACATAATAGCATCAATCTTATCACCCAAAGAAAGAGGTTTCTTCAACAAAATTTACCCGTCTTACCTTGAGGAGTTCTTTCGGTGTGCATTCAGAGTAATTGATCATCATATCATCAAAAAGTTGTCGCAGCGCCCAAGGTGATGGACATAAAAGTACCTCCAGAAGCTGAATCCAATAGGTTCCTGGGAAAATTCACTGCATAGAAGGGTTGGATGATCATCCAAGTAGTTAGTCCATGGGTAGGGCAATTCTTTACCAAAGATTTCATTCTCTCCCATGCTTGAGCAACATGTTCATTATCAAATTGCTACTTCTCAAAGATATAATCTTAGCAGGAGGATAATATTTACCAATAAAAGCATCTTTACATTTAGTCCATGAATCAATACTATTCTTAGGCAAAGAAAGCAGCCAATCTTTAGCTCTTAATGAGAAAGGAAACAATTTTAGTTTTATAATATCACCATCTATATCCTTATACTTTTGCATTTTACAAAGTTCAACACAATTATTAAGATGGGCAGCAACATCATCAATACTAACACCAGAAAATTGCTCTCTTAACAAGATTCAGTAAGGCAGGTTTAATTTCATAGAATGCTGCTTCGTAGTAGGAGGTGGAGCAATAGGAGTACTTATAAAATCATTATTATTTGTCCTAGTGGAAATCGCACAACTTAGTATTTTCAGGGGTACCCATTATAACAGTAGTAAAAGTAACTAAGCAAAATAGAATAGAAATAAAAGTAAAGCAATGACTAATTTTTTTGTGTTTTTGATATAAACAAGTAAACAATACAGAAAATAAAACAGCTAATTTTTTTTTTGATATAGAGCAAACAAGACAGTAAATAAAATAAAGTAAAGCAAGACAAAAACAAAGTAAAGAGATTGGATGTGGAAGACTCCCCTTGCAGCGTGTGTTGATCTCCCCGGCAACGGCGCCAGAAAAAGAGCTTGATGGCGTCCGTTGGGAACCCCAAGTGGAAGGTATGATGCGTATAGAAGCAAGTTTCCTTCAGTATGAAACCAAGGTTATCAAACCAGTAGGAGTCAAGGAACATGTGAAGGTTGTTGGTGGAGGAGGAGTGTAGTGCGGCGCAACACCGGTGATTCCGCAACGTGGAAACTGCACAACACAATCAAGATACTTTGCCCCAGCGTGCAATGAGGTTGTCAATCTCACCAGCTTGCTAAAACAAAGGATTAAACGTATCTGTGGAAGATGTTTGTTTGCAAAACGATGAGAACAATGATTACGGTAGATTGTATTTCAGATGTAAAGATGGACCGGGGTCCACGGTTCACTAGTGGTGTCTCTCAAAAGATAAATAGCATGCTGGGTGAACAAATTGGTGGGCAATTGACAAATAAGGAGGGCATGACCATGCACATAAACATGAGATTTAATCAGGGCATTACGAGAAAGAACATAGACCGCCATCAGCATGCATCTATGCCTAAATAGTCCACTTTCAGGTTAGCATCCGCACCTTCCAGTAAGTTGCAAACATGAGACAATTGCATTAAGTAAGGTGCGTAATGTAATCAACACACCAAATATTCTTAGACAAAGCATCGATGTTTATCCCTAGTAACCAACACATCACAACCTTAGAACTTTCGGTCACTGTCCCAGATTCAATGGAGGCATGAACACACTATCGAGCATAAATACCCCCTCTTGGAGTTACAAGTATCAACTTGGCCAGAGCCTCTACTAGCAACGGAGAGCATGCAGGAACATAAACAACACATATATGATAGATTGATAATCAACTTGACATAATATTCTATATTCATCGCCCACAAACACAACATGTAGCATTACAAATAGATGATCTTGATCATGTTGGGCAACTCACAAGATCTAAACATGATAGCACAAGGGGAGAAGACAACCATCTACCTACTGCTATGGACCCATAGTCAAAGGATGAACTACTCACGCATCAATGGACGGGCATGATGATGTAGAGCCCTCGGTCTTGATTCCCTCTCCAGGCGAAGTGCGGGAGCGATCTCTAGATCCCCGAGATGGATTAGCGCGGCGTCTCTGGAAGTATTTCCGTATCGTGGCTCTCGGTAATAGGGTTTTCGCGACGAAGACTTTAAGTAGGCGGAAGGGCAGCGGGGGGGCACACGAGGGGCCCACACCATAGGGCGGCGCGGGCCCCTCCCTGGCCGCGCACCGCCAGCCCATGGTGCGGCCACCTCGTGGCCCCATCGTAAGCTCTTCGGTCTTCTGGGCTCCATGGAAAAATAAAATACTGGGCGTTGATTTCGTCCAATTAAAAGTATTTCTTTGTGGATTTGCAAAGGCAAAAACAGCGAAAGCATTGGCCAGCGCCGGCATCTTGTTAATAGGTTAGTGCCGGAAAATGCATAATAATGATGTAAAGTATGTATAAAACATGTGAGTATTGTCATAAAGTAGCATGGAACACAAGAAATTATAGATCGTTGGAGACGTATCAATGATTCCCTCTCCCGTGGGTGCGGGCTTGATCTCCTGAATCCCCCGAGATGGGATTAGCGGCGGCGGCGTCTCTGGAGCTTTTCTCGTATCGTGGCTCTCGGTACTAGGGTTTTCGCGACGGAGGTTGCAGAGTGAGCGGAAGAGGCAGAGTCGGAGGAGCCAGGGCCCTACCATAGAGGTGGCGCGGGCCCCTCCTTGGCCACGCCGCCCTATGGTTAGGGCACCTCGTGGCCCCCTTGCGTATCTCTTAGGTCTTCTAGAAGCTCCGTGGAAAAATAAGACCATGGGCTTTTGTTTCGTCCAATTAAGAATATTTCCTGTGTAGGATTTATGAAACCAAAAATAGAACAGCAACTGGCGCTTAGGCATCTTGTTAATAGGTTAGTGCGGAAAATGCATCAAAACATCATAAAGTGTGAACAAAACATGTAGGTATTGTCATAAAACTAGCATGAAACATAAGAAATTATAGATACGTTGGAGACGTATCAAGCATCTGAAAGCAGTTCTACTCGCCCTCGAGGTAAGGTAAACGATAAAAACAATAATTTCTGAAGTGACATACTACCATCATAATCTTGATCAGCATTATGCTAAAGCATGTGGGGTGGGAATGAAGTGATTCAAAGCAATAGATTGCTATCAAAGAGATAATGACTAAACAATTGGGATCATATAGCAAAAACTTTTCATAGGAATAGTACTTTCAAGACAAGTATCAAAAAGACTTGCATTAAGAGCTAACTCATAAAGCAATAGATTCAAGTAGAAGGTTTAGAGAGCAACACAAAGGATGAAATTAAGTTTTAGAAATTACTTTCAACTTATTATGTATATCTCATGGATAATTGTCAACATAAGTAATATAACAGTATAATAAGTAAACTTGTTATACAAGAATCAAATACAGTTGACTACGTGTTTATTACAGATAGAAAAGTAGTCTTGTGACTCATATAAAGTAAAAGGCCATGTAGAGGGAAGCATGGATTACTATTTTTGTGCTTGAGCTTTTATTTTGAAAACATAGAAACAATTTTGTCAACGGTAGTAATAATTCATATGTGTTATGCATAACCTATAAGTTGCAAGCCTCATGCATAGAATACCAGTAGTGCTCGCACCATGTCCTAATTAGCTTGGATTTACATGGATTATCATTGCATAACATATGTTTCAACCAAGTGTCTCAAAGGGGTACCTCTATGCCGCCTGTACAAAGGTCCAAGGAGATAGATCGCATTATTTATCTTGATAGATCTCAACTAAGGACATCCATCCGGGACAACATAGAAAACAGATAATGGACTCCTCTTTAATGCATAAGCATTCAACAACGAATAATATTCTCATAAGAGATTGAGGATTGTTGTCCAAAATTGAAACTTCCACCATGGATCATGGCTTTAGTTAGCGGCCCAATGTTCTTCTCTAACAATATGCATACTCAAACCATTTGATGATAATCACCCTTATTCAGACAAGACAGACATGCATAGCAACTCACATGATATTCAACAAAGGTGTAAAAAAGTTGATGGCGTCCCCAGAAACATGGTTACCGCTCAACAAGCAACTTATAAGAACTAAGATACATAGCTACATATTCATCACCATAATAGTTTTTAAGCTATTTTCCCATGAGCTATGTATTGTAAAGACAAAGGAATGAAATTTTTAAAGTTAGCACTCAAGTAATTTACTTTGGAATGGCAGAAAAATACCACATATAGGTAGTTATGGTGGACACAAATGGCATGGGTTTGGCTCAAGGTGTTTGGATGCACGAGAAGTATTTTCTCTCAGTACAAGGCTTTGGCTAGCAAGGTTGTTTGAAGCAAACACAAGTATAAACAGGTACAACAAAACTTACACAAGAACATAGTGCAAGCATTATAGACTCTACATTGTCTTCCTTGTTGTTCAAACACCTTTACCAGAAAAATATCTAGACCTTAGAGATCAATCATGCAAACCAAATTCAACAAGCTCTACGGTAGTTCCTACTAATAAATTTAAACTACATGATGCAAGAGCCCAAACATGATCTATGAGAGCTCAAAAAAATTGCCGTATCAATTATTAGACCATATGCAAGCCATTTTCTGATTCAACCAAATAGCAGTGTAAGCGGTTTGGCCTTCGCCATGAACATTAAAGCAAAACTAGGACATTTGATGTTCAATATGAAAAAGGAGCGTAATATCTCCAATACAAGGATTGTTGGGATCCGAATTTATTCAAACAAAAACAAAAATAAAAGCAAAAAGACGCTGCAAGTAAAGAACATAAGATGTGATGGAATAAAAATATAGGTTCACTAGAAGTGACCTGATAAGTTGTCGATGAAGAAGGGGATGCCTTGGGCATCCCAAGCTTAGATGCTTGAGTATTCTTAAAATATGCGAGGGATGAACCAGAGGCATCCCAGCTTCATTTCCCCTATAACTCTTGATCATATTATCATCCTGTCTCTTTGACCATAGCTCCTCCCACACCAAACTTAAAGCAAACTCATTATGAAGGGTGCATAATCAAATTCACATATTCGAGGTGACATAATCATTCTTAACATTTCTGGACATTCACAAAACTTCCGAAAGTTAATGGAACAAAGAAATCCATTCAACATAGCAAAAGAGCAATGCGAAATAAAAGGCATAATCTGTCAAAAACGAGCAGTCCGTAAAGATGAATTTTACAGAGGCACTTAACTTGCTGAAAAACTCAAAACTAATGAAGTTGCGTACATATCTGAGGATCATGCACGTAAATTGGCAGATTTTTTGATTCTTCTCTGAGAGAAGAAGAACCTTGAATTTGTAACCAGACGACAAATGCTGTTTCTATGCGATAATTCAAATCTAGTATCCTTTACTATCGAGAGACTTTACTTAGCACAGGCATTAAATGATAAGGAGAGGTTACTCTGATAGTAACAACTTCAGACTCACTCAAAACATTAGTAAATAAAACATGGGTTATCTTCCAAGAAGTTCTTTTCTCAGCTAGGCGCCGAAAGTGCAAATCAAGTATTATCAAGAGAAGAAGCATCAACATCATAAATTGTTCTAATAATAATTAAAAGGTAACTTCATTCTCTTTCTAGGAAGTGTTCATACCTTTCTTGAGAGAAATTGATACTTAATATTTCCTTCTTTCATCATATCAATAATAGCACCAACGGTTCGAAGAAAAGGTCTTCCCAACACAATAGGAAAAGATGCATTGCATTCAATATCAAAGACAACAAAATCAACGGGGACAAGGTTATTATTAACATGTCTGAACATATAAATCTCCCAAAGGTTTCTTATAGAATTATCAGCAAGATTAACATCAATATAATTTTAGGTGGTATACAAATCAAGCATATCATAGCAAAGAAACTTTTTCCTTAGGCATAACGAAATACCTGAATCACATAAAACATTACCAATCAAAATCATTGAATTTCATCTTAATGATGGGCTCACAACCATCTTTCAACTTCCTAGGAATAGAAGCTTCAAGTTTTACTTTCTCTAGCTTTAATGAGGGCATTTGTAATATGTTTTGTAAAGGCTAAATTTATAGCACTAGCATTAGGACTTATAGCAAGTTTTTGTAAGAACTTTAACTTCAGTAATATGACAATCATCAAAATCTAAACCTTTATGATCTACAGCAATGGGATCATTGTCCCCAATATTTTGAAAAATTTCAGCAGTTTTATCAATTTCAGCAGTTTTAGTAGGAGTAGAAACATTGCCAACACCAATTATTTTACCATTGATAGTAGGAGGTTTAGCAACATGTAAAGAATCAACATTACTAGTGGTGGTAATAGTCCAAACTTTAGCTACATTATTCTCTTTAGCAAGTTTTTTCTTTTTCTTCTCTTTCCACCTAGCATGCAATTCAGCCAACATTCTAATATTATCATTAATTTGAACTTGGATGGCATTTGTTTTAAGCAAACTTAGCATCTTTAACTTCATCAGGCATAACTTTCAGTTTTAAAAGATCAACATCAAGAACTAGACTATCAACCTTAGAAGCAGGAACATCAATTTTGCTAAGCTTTTCCTCGGCAGTGTTAAAAGCAGGTTGTGTACTAATAAATTCTTTAAGCATGACTTTAAGACCCAGAGGGTACACTCTTATTATTGTTGTAAGAATTACCACGGAATTACCATAACCACTACCATTATTGAAGGATATGGCCTATAGTTGTTGTTACCATAATTATTCCTATAAGCATTGTTGTTGAAGTTATTATTCTTAATGAAATTCACATCAACATGCTCTTCTTGAGCAACCAATGAAGCTAAATGAACATTATTAGGATCAATATTATATCTACCACAAGCATAAACATAATAGCATCAATCTTATCACCCAAAGAAAAGGTTTCTTCAACAAAATTTACCTTCTTACCTTGAGGAGTTCTTTAAGTGGCCATTTAGAGTAATTGATCATCATATCATCAGAAGCTTTGTTGCGGCGCCTAAGGTGATGGACATAAAAAGTACCTCAAACATTTGAATCAGTAGGTTCCTCAGGAAAAAATTCAAATCCTGCATAAAAGGGTTTGGATGATCATCCAAGTAAGTTAGTCCATGGGTAGGGCAATTCTTTGCAAAGATTTCATCTCTCCCATGCTTTAGCAACATGTTCATTATCAAATTGCTTAAAATTCATAATGCTACTACTCAAAGATATAATCTTAGCGGGGGATAATATTTACCAATAAAAACATCTTTACATTTAGTCCATGAATCAATACTATTCTTAGGCAAAGCCAAGCTTTAGCTCTTCCTCTTAATGAGAAAGGAAACAATTTCAGTTTTATAATATCACCATCTACATCTTATACCTTTGCATTTCACAAAGTTCAAAAAAATTATTGAGATGGGCAGCAGCATCGTCAGTACTAACACCAGAAAAATTGTCTCTCATAACAAGATTCAGTAAAGCAGTTTTAATCTCATAAAATTTTGTTGTAGTAGCGGTGGGAGCAATAAAGGTACTTATAATCATTATTATTTGCTGTATGAAATCACACAACAAGCTGTTGAGTACCCATTGTGATAATAAAAGTAAACTAAGCAAACAGAATAGAATAAAGTAAAAACAAGTAACTAATTTTTTTGTGCTTTTGATATAGAGCAAGTAAACAAGACAAATGAAATAAAGTAAGGCAACTAATTTTTTGTGTTTCTGATATAAAGAAAGCAAACAAGACAGAAAATAAAGTAAAGTAAAGCAAGAAAACAAACAAAGTAAAGAGATTGGATGTGGGAGACTCCCCTTGCAGCGTGTCTTGATCTCCCGGCAACGGCGCCAGAAAAAATAGCTTGATAACACGTGAAGCACACGTCCGTTGGGAACCCCAAGTGGAAGGTGTGATGCGTATAGCAAGTTTACCTCAGTATGAAACCAAGGTTTATCAAACCAGTAGGAGATGAAGGCTACGTGAAGGTTGTTGGTGAAGGAGTGTGGTGCGGCGCAACACCACCGGGGATTCCGGCGCCAACGTGGAACCTGCACAACACAATCGAGATACTTTGCCCCAACGTAAGAGTGAGGTTGTCGATCTCACCGGCTTGCTGAAAACAAGGGATTAAACGTATGGTGTGGAGAATGATGTTTATTTGCGAAGAACAACAAAAGAACAAGTATTGCAGTAAATTGTATTTCAGATGTAAAAGAATGGACCGGGGTCCACGGTTCACTAGTTGTCTCTCCAATAAGATAAATAACATGATGGAACAAATTACATGTGGGCAATTGAAAAATAAAGATTCATATACATATCATGATAATCACTATGGTTAATCAGGGCATTACGACAAAAAACATAGACCGCCATCATTGCATCTATGCCTAAAGTCCACCTTCGGGTTAGCATCCGCACCTCTTCCAGTATTAAGTTGCAACAACAGACAATTGCATTTAGTATGGTGCGTAATGTAATCAACATAAATAATCCATAGACAAAGCATTGATGTTTATCCCTAGTGTCAACAGCACATTCACAACCTTAGAACTTTCTGTCCCTGTCCGAGATTCAATGGAGGCATGAACCCACTATCGAGCATAAATACTCCCTCTTGGAGTTACAAGTATCAACTTGCCTGAGCCTCTACTAGCAACGGAGAGCATGCAAGAACATAAACAACACATATATGATAGATCAATAATCAACTTGACATAATATTCCATATTCATCGGATCCCACCAAACAACATGTAGCATTACAAATAGATGATCTTGATCATGTTAGGCAGCTCACAAGATCTAAACATGATAGCACAAGAGGAAAAGACAACCTCTAGCTATTGCTATGGACCCATAGTCCAAGGATGAACTACTCACACATCGGTCTGGGAGGCGGGCATGAGTGTCGAGCCCTGGGTGATGGTTATCCGGCGAGTGCGGAGCGTCTGAATCCGAGAGATGGGATTAGGCGGCGGCGTCTCGATGGCACACTGCTCGTATCGTGGCTCTCGGTACTAGGGTTTCGCGACGGAGGATTTAAGTAGGCGGAAGGGCAGTCGGAGGAGGCACGGGGGCCCACCATAGGGTGGTGCGGGCCCAGCCCTGGCCGGCCCTATGGTTTGGGCACCTCGTGGCCCCACTTCGTAGCCTCCTCTTCGGTCTGCAGGAGCTCCCCGGAAAAATAAGACTCTAGGCTTTTGTTTCGTCCAATTCCGAAGATCTTTCTGTGTCAGAAGGATTCTGAAACCAAAGCAATGAGAAAAGCAGGCCAGCGCTTCGGCATCTTGTTATCGTTAGTGCGGAAAATGCATTAAAACATCATAAAGTGTGAACAAAAACATGCAGGTATTGTCATAAAACTAGCACGGAACATGAGAAATTATAGATACGTTGGAGGCGTATTGATCTTGACTTTCATTGCATATATTGGCATTCAAAGCCTAGTGGAGTTTCCTCTAAATATTCAACTATGCAAAGCAACAAGATGCAATGCAATAAAGGCACATGCTTAAGCACAAAGCAAAGACATAGCCAAATTCCCTTAAACCCTCCAAACTTCTCCCCCATCAGCAATTGCCGAAATGGGTGAAAAATTTAGAAGGCCAATATAGTGAGAGTTCCTCCATAGCGTGTGCATTTCTCATAATTTGAGTGGAATCAAATGCACATATCCAATGACAAATATTCGGAAGGAATCACACTATAGATAGGATCAAAGATTGCAAAAAGATAACAACTTCAAGAAGCCTCAACAAATGAAGCAAGCAACCAAATGAACCACAAAGAAGATACCAAAAGAAAGATAGATATTATGATAAGATCAAGAAGATTGCTATAAATAATATGAGGAAGCTCCCCAAGGTTTGTGCACAAAACTAGAAGACAATTTGCATTAGAGTATAAAGTGCACAAACATGGAATCATCACTCCCATAATATCATTCAAAACAAAATATACCAAGTGAAATAAACTCTAATGATCACCACAAAATTGTGCTTTAAATAAAATGAGGAAGCTCCCCAAGGTACATGCATAAATTAAAATGTTGCATTTGAATACTGTCGAGGGTACTCCTCGGCAATGCCCTCCGATTGGGGCTTAGGGTTGATGGAATCCTGTAGGCACACGACATCGGTACACAGACAAACGGGGGAGCGATTTACCCAGGTTCGGGCCCTCGATGAGGTAAAACCCTTACGTCCTGCCTGCTCTTTCTTGATTATGAAAACAGTGTTACAATGGGGTGCGAATAGCTGCGGCTGTGATCTCGTCGAGATAGCTGATCGCTAGGGTAACCTAGTTCTAAGCTTCTGTTGGCTAAGATCGCTAAGATTGGTCGTGTCCTCGATATCCCCTCTCCTGGCCTTTATATAGGTGGCCAGGTCCCGAGAGGTTTAATCGAGTACGAGTAGGTTTACAATAGATCTATCTCTAATCTTTCCTTCTTCGGCTCTTTCCGTGTCTTGTACCTCAAGTAATCTTTCGCCGCACCGTCCTAGTGGCCCATCTTGTCTTCGAGTACCTTCATGGGCCTCCACCTGGACCGTATAGGGTAGAGCAATAGTGATTACCCGAAGGGTAATGCCCACGTCAGTAGCCCCCGAGTGTCTAGCCGAACATAGTTCGGGTAGAGACTGAAGCATGTCTTCTTCCGAACTCCTTTTCCTTGATCGTTCTTGCATTTCTTCTGTCTTCTATCGGGTGCGCCTCCCGATGGGAGTAGCCCCCGAGTCTAGGTACGGATGCTCGCAATCCGTGCGTAGACTCAAGTTGTTCCACTCGAACATCTTCTTACGAAGTTTTCCTGCAAGTCTTTGTAGTCCATCCGATACATTTTCTTTATGCAAGGGATACCGAATAACGTGCCCAACTTTTGTTGGTTAAACCGATGGCAAAACAACGTTATCCTACACAGAATCAAGTCCCCGGGCATGATCCTGCGAAAAAGTTCTGTCGGGTGCGCATCGCCGCTCCCGATGGGAGTAGCCCCCGAGTCTGGGCACGGGCGTATTACGCCTGGGCGCAGACTTGAGTCAATTATTTCCTTCGAGTCCTCATTTTATCGGGTGCGCGACAGCGCTCCCGATGGGAGTAGCCCCCGAGCCTAGGTGCGGGTGCTTGCAATCCGTGCATAGGCTCGAGTTGACCACTCGACCTTTTTGTCTTTTCGTATGCAATTAACAATGCCCATGACGTCAGTGATGACATGCTGCTGCTATGACCTGATTGACAAGACTTGACCCTCCGGGCCCACCCTAGTTCTGCGCAGGCAGTTTTTAGGTTTTGACTAGTGCACGCGCAGCGATCGAGGCGTTTCCTCGATTTTCGCGCGACGTGGGAATAATGGGCCGCCGGTTCCATCCTGTTTTCTAGTGCCACGTGTACAGCTAGATTCGCTCCACCTCCCACAACGCCCACGGAGTTATGGCCACGATCTGATAACAATCTTTTGCGGTATAAATAGAGGGCTTCCTCATTTTTACTTTTTTACACCTCCTACTGCTCATCTTCCCCGCACATCCTCTCCTTCTTCCCGCATCGTTCTCTCAAGAGCTTCAAGCGCCATGGGTAAAAAGAAGGGTGCCAGTGCTTCGGAGGCGGCCAAGGTTAGCCGTGATTGGAGTGCCTCTGCCATTTCCAACCGCGACATCAACAAGCTGCGGTCCCTCGGATTCATCTCCGCATCGAGGACGATATCCGTCTTCCAGGTGCGGTTTCTCGCCCAAAGCCCCCGAAGGGCTGTTATGTTTTCTGCCTTTCTGTTCCGTGGCCTCTCCCTTCCGGCGCACGAGTTCCTTCGCTCTCTTCTTTACTTCTATGGGATCCAGCTCTGGCAGCTGACCCCGAACTCCATCCTCCATCTATCCATCTTTGTCGCTGTCTGCGAGGCCTTCCTCGGCATTGACCCTCATTGGGGTCTTTGGAGGAAGATCTTCTACGTGAAGCGCCATAATGACAGCAACGGTCCCCCCGTCGTCGGTGGCGTCGGCTTTGTTGTCAGGAAGGAGGTGGATTACCTCGATTACCCGATGAAGGAGTCCGTCCAAGGCTGGCGCAACAAATGGTTTTATCTTCGAGATCCTTCAATATCTGGGAGATGCTCAAACCTTCCTCCCTTCGAGGACAAACTGATTGCTAAGCCGAAGAAATCCTGGCAAAACACCCTTTCTCCCGACGAAAAATTGACAGCCGACAGGCTGTTCGATCAAATAGTCACTCTGAAAAACACGGGAGGCTTGACAATGTGCGGCACTGAGGTCGTCTCAGTGTTCCTGCAGCGTCGAGTGCAGCCGTTGATGTCTCGCCCCCATCAACTGTGGCTTTATTCGGGTAAGGATGATGAGTCCAGGGTTAGCTCTGCCGATCTTTCGGCCGATGATCTCCGGGACGAAGTCCGTCGCCTGACGTGTCTTAGCAAGAATGACAATATCGTCCTGATATCAGCTCGTCCTCCTTACGATGCTGACCATCCTCCAACCGAGGTAATTCTTCGTTTATTTTTACTGCCGACATCCCTTTTTCTGTTGTATCTCATCAATCTCTTTTTCTTTGAAAGGCGCTTGCAGCTGCCCGATGCTATCCTCCTACTCCCGAAAGTGGTGTAGTTTTAGAGGATGATGACGAAGATTCCGATGGAACCGAGGACGCCCCTCATGTCCTTGAGGACAGCGATGTCCAAGAGGAAGAGGCTACTGAAGATGACGCCTTCGTCAGGAGTAGGCGTCGGAAGCAGGTACACGACGACTTTATTGCTTCGGCTGAATCAAGCCCTCACGGGGCGATAATGATGCCGACGACGCTGCCGCGCCTCCTCCTGCCAAGAAGAGTTCAACAAACATCTTTGCAGGCGAAGATGATCTTGACTGTGAGTGTTTCTTGCGACTCCTTGATTTATTCTTTGTCATCTCGTGTGCTAATGCGCACCATTTTAAGTAGCTCGATGACGATGATGATGAGGTCCCTCTTGCAAAAGAGGGCCAATCTCCGAAGAGCCGTATTGGCTAAAGAATCTAATCCTTCACCCGCAAAATCGACACCTCCTTCACGAACGGCCGTAGAGAAGGTTCCAGTGTCGACAGTTATCCCTCCTGGCGACGTTCCTTCTTCATCGGCTGGTCGTGATCATGTAAGTATTTAACTTGCTTCATTTCACTAGATTCCCTTTTTTCGGTAGGATCCTTATAATCTTATCTTGTCACAGCCGATCTATGCCACAGTCGATGCCGTGGTGGAGTTCGCCGAAGAATTCACCCGATTAGAGTTAGAGAACTCCCAACCGAAAGACTGTCAGATCTTCGGCTGATCAGGTGCTGGAAGCCAACAGGCTTGCTACTGATGACAAGAACGAGAACATCTTGCTGAAGGAGGAGGTAAAGAAGTTGAAGCAGCGGCTGAAAGATGAACAAGACGCCAAGCGTGCAGCAGCAGCTTTAATCGACAAAAAGGAAGGCGCCCTTCGCGAGTCCATCAAGGAATTATTAGGTAAAACCCGCAACTTGCTGAAGGGTGTTTTGATTATTGATTACTGATCTGTCTTTTTCTCAGATGCTGCCGACTTAACCGTCACACGTCGCCATCAACTTCGAGAGGATTCCATAGCCGACGCCTTGTCGCTTGCTGCCGAGTCTAACATCCAAGTGCTTGGACTTTTGAAAAAGGCCAAAGGGGCGTTATCAAGGTTATACTCGATGATCTTCCCAAAGATGAAAGAGGACAAGACTCTTGATGATATGGCGGCTTCTTTCCTCGTTGATCCTTCCGAGCCTGTGGAGGTATTGAAACGCCGCAGCCGTTTATTTGGGGCGGTTCTCACTTTTCAATTACTCATGGGACATGGGATGGAGTCAAATTTGGAGGAGTTGTCCAAAACGTTGCCTGTCGATAGCGATCACAACTTGATCGACCTTGAACCTTACAAGCGATCAGCAGTTACTTGTGCGAACCGACTTCTGAAGCTGGTGGATGAAGCTCAAGCCAAGCCTGCTCCCGAATCCGCCCCTGGCTCATCATCGGCGAATCCTTGAACTTTTTATTTGACTTGTTGTAAATAAGACCAGTCGCAACTTCATTGTAGTTTGATTTTACTTCGGCTCTGTTGCCAATTCGAACATGCCTTGAACATGCTTTTGAATGTATCGCACATGCCCAGTGCTCCCGATGGGAGTTTTTATTTTGATACTTAATCTGAATTAAGGGTTGCACTGCATATTCCTCCGTCTTCTTCTCGTGCTGGGCTTTTTCCAAATCCTTCGAGTAATGATGAATCAAGCCTCGTTCGCTCTTGCGTGACCAAGTGTCTAGTTTAGACAAAGATATCACTTCTCTTCGTGCAATGGCGGCCTTGGTGAAGAAAAAAGGGGAGATGGCGATAGCTATCGAACAATATGCTCTTGATGGTCTGCACATTGCTACCGAAAGTTTGGGCTGTAAGTATTAACCCATGTTTCTGCTTTTCTGCAACAGTTTCAAATATTCCCTTAACTGTTTCTTATTCCTTTCCAGTTGTAGCTTCAGATGCGGCTGAAGAGAACAAGAAGATCCATGAAGAGGTTGAAGCAATGACTGACGTTGCGCACCCGAATCATGGCTTGTGGCTGCATCGTCCGAAGGCTGTCGTCATGGCGAAATTCAAGTATCGGGTGGGGAAGGCGCATTATTATTTTGATAAGTTCCATGCTCATCTCACGATGGTTTGGAACACCTTGTTTCCCCTAGACCAAGCACCTGAAACTTTATCTGCTTTATTCACCCGATTCAAATCCCCCGAAAGGATTCGGCAGTTGGTGCGAAAGGAACTCTTGGCGGGTGCGGAGCTTGCTCTTGCTTCGACATTGGCATGTCACCCGTCTCTAGACTTGGAAGCCATAGCCAATACTGAGAAGAACTTGGGCCAATATTATGATGCCGCCAGAGGTCCTGCATATACCATTGTTTCCCGGATGGAGTCGTGTCTTGAAAAGGATCTGAAGGCTCATTGGGGCCGGGAAGCTTGACTATGAATGTAATAGCCTTAGTTCCTGCATAAGATTACTTTGTATAAATTTATTGCGTACGTTGTACGCTATGATAATTGTTATTTTATTTGTCGAGGCGGCTGAGTGATCAATTCAACCTGCTCTCCCGACGACTTCGTTGAATTATGCAATGTTATTGCGAAGCCTTTGTGTAAGTTTTGTAAGAGCGAGACCCGTCGACTTAGTCGAGGGAATTAGACGCTTGGCATCGTCACTCGGTGCACCGGTTTGAGCCTTATTTTGTGATAATGTAACCATCGACGGCAGCACTCGCGTATTTTCCGAGGCTTGGATTGGTTGTTTTCTTTTTGTGTGCCACTAATCTTAGCTCTCGTTGAGAGTATTTAATTAATGACACTGCGTGTCTTATGGGCCAATGCTCCCGATGGGAGTAAGAGCCGAAGGTAAGGGCCGTAGTCGACCTGTTCAAGTGGTGGGGCCTGAATTGAAGAAAAGGATGCAAAGAACCTGATTAAAACTTTATTCATAAAGAAAAATCAACCTTAAAGGCTATAAAAACAATTGCACCCTATGTATAGAACCGTCGCAGGTGTGCGATATTCCATGGGTTTTCGACATCTTTTCCCGAAGTTGGATTTTTGAGCCTGTACGCTCCTCCTGGTATCACTTCGGTGACGACGTACGGTCCTTCCCATGGAGACTCGAGTTTCGAGGGTCTTTTTTGCTTCAACCTTAGTACCATATCTCCAACGCTGAAGCATCGATTGCGTATTCGTCGACTGTGGTAGTTTCTCAGCGCCTGCTGATATACCGTGGTCCTGGCTAAAGCAACGTCTCGAGCTTCATCTAGTAGGTCAACGGCATCTTGCAGTGCGGTGTTGGAAGAGGGTTCTGTATATGCCGTCACTCGAGGTGCTTCGAATCGAACATCGGCTGGTAGGACTGCTTCGGCTCCATGTACCAGAAAAAATGGGGTGTACTGCGTTGACCTGTTAGGCGTGGTACGCAAACTCCATAGTACTGAAGGTAATTCTTCGACCCAAGCTCCCTCTGCGCCTGTAAGGCGTTTCTTGAGGCCGTCCCCTATTAGACCGTTGATCCTTTCCACCTGCCCGTTTGTTTGCGGGTGAGCCACTGATGCAAACTTCAGTTTTATACCCCTGTCATCGCAGAATTCTCGGAACTCTTTGGAGTCGAAGTTGGTTCCATTATCTGTGACGATACTGTGAGGTACGCCGAACCGACATGTTATCTCCTTGAAGAACTGGACTGCTGTTTTTGCCTTCTGGTTTCGTACTGGTACTGCCTCGATCCACTTTGTGAATTTATCGACTGCGACTAATAGGTACGTGTGTCCTCCAGGCGATGATCTCGGCAGTGGCCCGACTTGATCGAGTCCCCATTGGGCGAACGGCCATGCCAGTGGTATCGTCATTAGGTCTGTTGCAGGGGCGTGCGGTTTTGGAGAGAACCGTTGACAAGGGTCACACTTCATGACCAAATCTCGAGCATCCGATGCTGCCGTTGGCCAGTAGAATCCTGCCCTGAAGGCTTTTGCTACGAGAGCCCTACTTCCCGCATGATGCCCGCAAGTTCCCTCGTGTATCTCGCGCAGCAGTGCTTTTCCGTCGTCGATGGCAATGCACCTTTGGAAAATACCAGAAATGCTACGCTTGTAGAGTTCACCGTTTACTATGGCGAAAGCTTTTGATCGCCTGACGATTCGTTTTGCTTCTACCGGATCTGCCGGTAGTTCCTGCCTTATCAGGTACGCCAGGAACGGTTTAGTCCATAATGGCTCGAGGAAGAGAACTTGTTTGGCTGGGAGAGCTAGAGCGTTATCAATAACTTGCTGTGGGCTTGCCTCTGCTTCTTCAGTCGATGGTTTTAAAGGTGTCGGCGCTTTCTCTTTTATTGATCGCTGAGTGATTACTTCGTAAAAAACTCCGTCTGGGATGGGAGAACACATGGAGCCGATGTTAGCTAAGGTGTCGGCTTCCTCGTTGCTGGCTCTGCCGATATGTTTGAGCTCACACCCCTCGAACTTGGCTTCCATGTTTTGATACAGCTGTCGATAGGCGATCATGTTGTCGCTAACTGCGTCGCACAGGTTCATCGACTGTTGTACTACCAAGTTTGAGTCCCCGTAGATTTCCAGGCGAGTCGCCCCACATGCCTTTGCCATCTTCATTCCATGCAGCAGTGCTTCGTATTCTGCTTCATTGTTTGTCGGCAGAGGGAAGTTCATACGTAATATGTACTTCATCTTATCTCCTTGTGGTGATATCAGCACTACTCCTGCTGCAGCGCCTGTGCTTCGTTTTGATCCGTCGAAATACATTATCCATGATCCTGACATGTCGGGTGCCACCGGTGTCTGGGATTGAATCCAATCTGCCACGAAGTCTGGGAGGATTTGGGATTTTATGGCCGTTCGGTTGACATAAGTTATGTCGTGAGGTGCTATCTCGATAGCCCATTGGGACACTCGACCAGTGGCCTCTGGATTGGTCATTATATTTTTCAACGGCGCCTCGCTCACAACGACAATCGGATGCTCGGTGAAGTAGTGCCGTAGCTTGCGGGCTGATCTCCATACTGCATACGCCAGTTTCTGATGATGGGGGTACCTTTGTCTTGCAGGTGTGAGTACTTCACTGAGGTAGTAAACGGGCCTCTGTACGCCGTGGACTCTCCCCGCTTCTTCTCGTTCAACGACCAAGACGCTGCTGAAGACTTGGGCTGTCGCAGCTATGTACATGAGCAGCGTTTCCTTCTCACGGGGGGTTACAAGGACTGGAGACGTCGATAAGATCTTCTTTAGATTGTCGAAGGATTCCTGTGCCTCCTTTGTCCACTCGAACTTTTCCGATTTTTTCATCAGATTGTAGAAAGGCAAAGCTTTTTCTCCCAGCTTGGCAATGAACCTGCTGAGTGCTGCTAAGCGTCCTGCCAACTGCTGCACTTGGTGCAGATTCTTTGGCGGCTCCATATCGAGAATAGCTTTGATTTTTAAGGGGTTGGCTTCGATCCCTCTGGCCGAGATGAAGTATCCTAGTACTTGCCCCCCTGGGACCCCGAAGAAGCACTTTTTGGGGTTTAACTTGATCTTATACCTGTCTAGGTTGTCGAAGGTTTCTCGCAGATCGTCGACGAGGGTGGCAGTGTGCTTTGTTTTTACCACAATATCGTCGATGTAGACCTCGATGTTTCGCCCGATCTGCTCCCCAAGGCAAGCTTGCATGCAACGTTGGTAAGTTGCTCCCGCATTTTTCAACCCGAAGGTCATGACGTTGTAGCAGAAAACGCCGTGTGGGGTGATGAACGCGGTCAGCTCCTGATCTTCCTTCTTCAATTTGATCTGGTTATACCCAGAGTAAGCATCGAGGAAGGAGAGGCGGTCACATCCGGCTGTGGAATCAACTATCTGGTCGATTCTAGGCAGCGGGAAGTGGTCTTTCGGACAGTGTTTGTTGAGGCCGGTGTAATCGATACACATACGCAGAGCGGTGGTGTCCTTCTTGGGTACCATTACGGGGTTAGCCACTCACTCTGATTCCTTAAGCTCTCGGATGAATCCTGCTTTGCGAAGTCGATTGATTTCCTCACCAATTGCTCTCCTCTTGGGTTCTGAGAATCGACGCATCGACTGTTGCACTGGTTTGGCTGTCGGATCGACATTAAGGGCGTGCTCAGCGAGTTCCCTGGGGATACCTGGCATGTCGGATGGTTCCCATGCAAATATCTCCCAGCGCTCACGGAGGAACTCGATGAGCACGCCTTCCTATGCGGCCGTGAGGTCAGCCGATATATTGACCGTTTTCTTCGGGTCAGTGGGGTGCACCTGCAGCTTCTTGGCTTCCTTTGCAGCGTCAAACTCGTCGGATCTTACGTTTCGGTTGTCGGCTGGCGGCTGCGTATGATCCACGGCTGCGTCGATCGCATTGAGCTCCTCCTTAGCGCCGAATTTTGAAGCGATCTTCTGGAACTCTCTGTCACAGGTGTCTGACCGAGCGAAACTCCCATGAACGGTTATTGGGGTTCCGTTGTTGCCTGGCATCTTCAGTTTTAGGTAAGCATAATGGGGTACGGCCATAAACTTGGCGAACGCTGGCCTGCCGAGGATGGCATGATACTGAGATTCCCAGTCGACAACTTCAAACTCGATCTTTTCTCTTCTGAAATTGGTGGGCGTGCCAAAGACTACATCCAACGACGTTTTTCCGAGAGAGTAAGCGGGTCGAGTCGGTATGATGCCGTGGAACCCTGTGTCGGACTCCCTTAGCATATCGACTGTCAAACCCATAGCTTTCATCGTGTTGGCGAACAGTAGGTTTAAGCCGCTTCCTCCATCCATGAATACCTTACTCATGTTGTACCCTCCGATCTGCGCCTCGAGGACTAGAGCTGCGTGGCCTGGTCTAGGGACAGCTTTCGGGTGATCTGACCTGTCGAAGGAGATACTTTGCTCTGACCAGTTGATGAATTCAGGTGTATCAACCATAGCGACTTCCGCGTATTTCACTTCTCGTGAGAATTTCTTGATTTCCCTCTTTGAGAAGCTGGTTTTGTGGATCATGCTGACCTGCCCGCGCGGTTCTGGGAATACCTCGGCTGGCACGTACTCATCCTTCTCCATTGGTTCGTACGGTTCCGGGATATATGGCTCCGCCCGGTAGTCGTAAGATCTTGCCTTTTTCTCCATTATGTGAACTCTCGATATAGCTTCGCTTCGGAGGTCGTCACAGAACTGTCGAATTTCCAGGAAGTGTCGGCAGTTCCTTAATAGGTGACTGGATTTTTCTCGACCGTCCTTCGGGTCGATATAGGAGTGGAGGTAGCATGGGGCATCGAGTTGCTCCGTGGCTGATAGGTGCGGTGAACGGGCGCGGCCATGGATTGATTGCATGCCCTCCTGTTCCCGTTCTCCATAGTATGATTCCCTTCGCCTTTTCTTTCTCCCTGTTGCGTGATCGAGGTTCCCTCGGTTACCTCCATGCATGCTTCTGGGCGGAATTTCCAAGGTTGCTGCCCGGGTATCTTCTGTTGAGACCGAGGGGGCCCGACCTGTCCTTGGGAGGCGAAGAAAGCCTCCGGAGTCGATGATGAAGTGGACGCCTCCAAAGGTGGTGGTCATGTCGTCACTCGATTCTGAAGGGGCCGGGTGCGACGGCTTGAGGTGTGATGCGAATTCGAAGGGCTCGCAGTAGATCG
Source organism: Lolium multiflorum (assembly GCA_030979885.1). Lineage (NCBI taxonomy): Eukaryota > Viridiplantae > Streptophyta > Magnoliopsida > Poales > Poaceae > Lolium > Lolium multiflorum. Next base: position 152,806 of record JAUUTY010000818.1, on the reverse strand, counting down.
GATCTTTCGGTCCTGGAGGTGTCGGTGACTCGAGCACAAACGCTGCGGACGTGACTGCCGATGTCTGCCTTGTGCCGAAGTTTCCCCACAGACGGCGCCAATTGTCGAGGGTACTCTCGGCAATGCCCTCCGATTGGGGCTTAGGGTTGATGGAATCTGCAAGCTGACACGAGACATCGGTATGCAGACAAACGGGGGGAGCGATTTACCCAGGTTCGGGGCCCTCGATGAGGTAAAACCCTTACGTCCTGCTTGTTTGTTCTTGATTATGAAGAAAACAGTGTTACAATGGGGTGCCGAATAGCTCGGTTGTGATCTCGTCGAGATAGCTGATCGCTAGGGTAACCTAGTTCTAAGCTTCTGTTGGCTAAGATCGCTAAGATTGGTCGTGTCCTCGATAGCCCCTCTCCTGGCCTTTATATAGGTGGCCAGGTCCCGAGAGGTTTAATCGAGTACGAGTAGGTTTACAATAGATCTATCTCTAATCTTTCCTTCTTCGGCTCTTTCCGTGTCTTGTACCTCAAGTAATCTTTCGCCGCACCGTCCTAGTGGCCCATCTTGTCTTCGAGTACCTTCATGGGCCTCCACCTGGACCGTATAGGGTAGAGCAATAGTGATTACCCGAAGGGTAATGCCCACGTCAAATACAATATGCATAACATGGAATCCTTACTCTCTCATTACCATTTAAAGGCACAAACATTTGCAATAGATCATAGATAGAAAATTAAGCTTAACACTTGCAACAAACAAATGGTTGAGCAACAAGTAAGAGGCATCATAATAAAAGGCTCAACCAAGAGGATATGTGAAAGGCATGATAAAGCATATTATAAGACTATTACAAGGATGAGCAAAAAGCATCATCATAGTCTTCAATGAATTATATTGCTTAGCATGACCAATCAACACACAACAAATAAATAAGATATCAAATGGAGATGTATCATCTCTTATGTGTATAAGTTTCTCTAAGTGAGCAATATCACAAAGATATTTATCCACAAAGAAACATGCACACACAAAATAGATACACAAGAAATATATCATGATATCCAAAATGAAGTCATGCAATATATCAATAAGAATTTTTGATTAATAGCATGGCAAAAGGCTCAATTTTATCTTATTGTACATTCATGAACTTCAACCACAAACATCTAAAATACATCACAAATATCAACAAGGGATGGAAGATAGTTGGGATGCATTGAGAAAGGCAACAAGTATCACAAACGAGGATACCAAAAGAAATAACTAAATTTGCACTTTCATCTATATTGCACACGTGAGAGCCTTGAGGAATTGATATGCAATAAAATTGTTAGATAGGCATAGTTGGGATGGATGAATCATGAGCATGATTTAATATACTTCCCAACAAATGCACTCATCTCAAATTACTCACATTCACAATAAAGAAATTTCATTAAGACTTTTGCAAGAAGCACAACATTTGCAAATCAAGAGATTCATGCCAAGATGCAACCATATGGTTGGATGCTAGAAAAATATGCATGAAAAGATACTTGTTACCGAGATAGCATTGGTGAGGATGTAGATATGTGCTCGTTGACCATCCTAGCTTGCCTCAAGTTACCATTGAGTCACCACTTATTTCCAAGAGTGAGACAAGCATCCAATGCATATCCTTTGTACCTAACACAAAGGTAAGTACAAAAAGGTCCCCAAACTAATTGGGTCCGAAGTAGTTAGACACACTACAACATATAGGACAAACTCCACAATACTATGTGCATATAGATATGAAATTGAATTTCATGCACATCTTAGCCAAATTAGGATTTGATGGAGTTTACCCTATATATTGGATCAAAGAAAGTAACACATGTCATAAGATATACATATATTAAATATGCATGCACAATACTTTCAAGAACCAAAGGAAGATACAATTTGGACAAAACACCAAATAAATCAAGAGACAATGGTTGTCCAAATTGTATCAAATAATCAAATCAACACAAGATTGACTCCAAAGACTTATCTCATTATAAGAAGCTAATTAAATCTAAATAGAAAAGAATGAGATAACCAACTCCCAAGAGAGCAAGGTTTCAACAAATAAACCAAACCCTCAACACTTTTTATGATGGCATAAAGTACCAAAAAGAAAATTTATGTCTCCCAAAACCAAATTTTTGATAATGATCAAGAGATGTTAAGCATTCTAACAAATATAGGAGAGCTCCCCCAAGATTAGTGCATTATCTAGGATTTTGCTTATGAATACAAAATGCACAAAACTAGGATCATCACGCTACCTATATCTACTAAAAATGCTAAGAAAGTTTAGACAAATTAGATCCATAAGATGCAAGGAAGACACATGGGAGTCAAAGCACAACTAATTCATGGCAATGAATAAGGCAATTAAACACAGGAGCCAATGCAAATATGATCAATAAATATCTACCTCATAATAGATTGCCAATTGTCCTAGGACAAGAGGTATTTAGGAAATATTTCCCGGTGGTAGTTTGTAAGTATACCTAAGATCATATTTACAACAAATAAAGCATATGGTAAAAGATAAGATTTAACCATCATGCAAAAAGAGTTTCTTGATAGCTTCAATTAGTCATACCAACATGCAAAGCAATTAATAGTATTCATACCAACATGCAAAGCAATTAATAGTATTCATACCAACATGCAAAGCAATTAATAGTATGACTTGAAGCACATGGTTTTTCATAAAGTGTATTGAGGGACACGTTGTGAAAAACCATGCCAAGAAAAACTTTCACAAATAAGATCCACAAATATATTTGCAATGAAGCCATTTAAGCAAATTGGAACTTGTTTGAGCAAACATGCCACAAAGGAGAGAGATAATTTACAATATCAATTCTATGTGACACAATCTCAAATGTTCACATTTTCTAGGCTTGTAATATGCACAAAGCTTATTACTCCCCCATAATGTGATAAGGAATTTAATTTCACAAGAGGCAAATAAGATCCAACTAGAGATATTAATGGACATTAGAATTTGAATTTCCCATGAAGATGGCATACCACATAGAGACTAGATAATCTTGCAATATCAATTCTAAGTGATATTCCTCATGTACACACCTTGTTAGGATTGTGAAATTCCCAAAGGAATATCACTTCCCCAAAATGGGATAGTCCATTAATCGCTCATAAGAGCCATATAAGATACAACAAGATGCAAAGAGGCTCCAACACAAACACAAATACATGGTGTGCAACCCAACATGCATAGACTTGATTTCTCAAGAAAAGCAAGTAGGAAGCACAACATATACAAACACATGTTAGGAACAAAACTAACACATGCAAAGGGGCGAGTAACTTTCAATATAAATGAGTTGAGCACATGTTACCGCAAGGAGGAACATTGAATATATGATAGAAGCAAGATAACCAAAAGACTTGGCTTGAGATAGTATAAATGATGAAGATCCCTTAATTCTTCATGATGTAGCCAAGTCTCCAATGCCCTCCAACAATCACCTATTGATCAAGTTTTGGATTGTTGGTCCCCAACTAAGTTGGGTCCTAAGAGGTTAGTTACAATAGGCTTGGCAACCCAAATGGTTCTTTTATTGACACCACTTTGAGCACCAACATATTTGGCAAACACATTTCCACCCTCATCCTTACGAAGAGAATAAACATCATCAATGGTGATAGAGTTGGATGAGGTACCAATAGTGCAAAAGGAGGAGATGTGGCCCTTCTCACGGCATATGTAGCAAGTTCTTTTCTTCTCCTTCTTCTCACTAGATTTCTCCACAATGGGAGCATTGGCTTGATTCTTCTTGGGAAGTGGCATTTCTTCAACTTGAGGTTGAATATGAGTTTGAGCTTGAGGCCGCTTCCCTTTTTGCTTCTTCTTCAAAGGGAAAGATCTAACATGGTGCCCTTCAATTTTGCACTTGAAGCAAACAATCTTGGCCGGGTCTTTGACTTGTACTTGGCCCTTCTTATTCTTGTTGTTCTTGGACTTGTCCTTGTTGTTGGATTTGAATCCAAGTCCACTCTTGTCATTGGGGGATTGTTGCACACTCAACATCGTGTCAAGTTTGCATTTCCCTTCATGACTCTTTACCAAGTCATTCTTCAAAGAATTGACTTGGGCCTTGAGCTCTTTGATTTCCTCTACATGGTTAGTAACAACACAAGTACTAGAGGAAGTAGAACCTTCATTGTTAGAGCAACAAGGCAAGGAAGATAATTCATCACAAGATTTAGCAATATTATGAGTGGATGAATTACTAGGACTAGCACATGGCAATATAGCATTTTGAGTACTAGTGCTAATATCCACATGAGGCTCACAAGGTGTTGCCTTTGATATGATAGCCTCATGAGCTAACTTTAGCCTATCATGGGAGGCTAGAAGATCCTCATGGGAGCTAGAAAGCTTTCCATGATTTTCTTCCAATTTCCCATAATTGCTAGTTAGCAATTCAAGTTGAGCCCTTAGCTCAACATTCTCCTTCAAGATAGATGCTTCACAAGAAGTAGAGTTAGTAGCACAAGCATCATCACAAGACATATTAAGAAGAGTGGGTAACATAGCATGCTCTTTTAAATAAGAAGCTTGGAGTTGCTCATGTGACTTGGTGAGGATAGAGTGTTCGCTCTCCAAGGCCTTGTGGGCCTTGTCTAGATCATCTAGATCCTTAACAAGTTTATCATGACCAACACCAACTTTGGACTTTTCATTTTTAAGCAATTTTAATTGAGCTTTAGCATGGTCTCTTTCCTTGGTGAGTTTAGAAAATATTTCATTTTGAGACACCTCAAAGGTTTCAAGTTGCTCCTCAAGAGAGGCTACGGTATCTTGTTCTTCTTCAAGATCATTCTTTAAGGATGCTACATCATTGGCATACTCTCGTTCAAGAGCACCCTTTTTATCAATGGTGTTCTCATGCATCCAAATAAGTTTTTGGCTCTCAATAGCGGTAGTCAAGATTTCAAAGAAGTGAGAGCTAGAAATTTTATCTTTGCAAAGAACCTTGAATACACTCTTACCCTTGATACGTCCATTTTGCATCACTATTTTATATCATAATTTACTGTTATTCATTGATATATTTCATATTTAGAGATGATACTTATGTTATTTCACCTATTTTGCATGTTTCATGATTATTGGAGAATTATTCACCGGAGTCGGGATTCTGCTGGAAAAAGCACCGTCAGACACCATATTTCGAAGATCAACAATTGTGGAAATTACACGAACATCTTATTTTCGAAGAATGAGCCAGCCAAAAGGAGGGGCCGAGGAGGGCCGCCATGGGCCCCCATAGGCCGGCACGGGCCCAGGCGGCGCCCTTGTGGGGAGGGGGTCAGCCCCCTTCGGCGCCTCTCCTTCGCGTACTTCTTCGTCCCGAAAACCTAAGGCACGGGGATAAGCGAGAATAGACACACCGCCTCAGGCGGAGAAACACCAGAGAAAGAGCTCTCCGCGGGCAGGAATCCGCCGGGAAATTCCCCCCAGGGGGAAATCGTCGCCATCGCCACCGTCATCGAGCTGGACTTCATTGGGATCATCATCATCATCATCATCTCCATCATCGACACCGCCATCTCCACCGCTGCACCTCGTCACCGCTGTAACATCTAGGGTTGAATCTTGAGTATTTCATAGGGGAAACTCTCCCGGTATTGATTACTACTTGTTATTGATGCTATTGAGTGAAACCATTGGATCAAGGTTTATGTTCAGATTGTTATCCATCATCATATCACCTCTGATTATGTTCCATATGATGTCTCGTGAGTAGTTCGTTTAGTTCTTGAGGACATGGGTGAAGTCTAAATGTTAGTAGTGAACTATGTTGAGTAATATTTAATGGTTTGATATTTAAGTTGTGGTGTTATTCTTCTAGTGGTGTCATGTGAACGTCGACTACATGATACTTCACCTTTATGGGCCTAGGGGAGTACATCTTGTATTCGTTTGCTAATTGTGGGGTTGCCGGAGTGACAGCAACCTGAACCCCCGTTGGTATATCGATGCAGGAGGGATAGCAGGATCTCAGAGTTTAAGGATGTGGTTAGATTTATCTTAATTACTTTCTTGTATTTGCGGATGCTTGCAAGGGGTATAATCACAAGTATGTATTAGTCCTAGGAAGGGCGTGCATTAGCATAGGTTCACCCACTCAACACTTATCAAAACAATGAAGATTAATCAACTATATGAAGCGAAAGCACTAGACTAAATCCCCGTGTGTCCTCAAGAACGTTTGGTCATTATAAGTAAACAAACCGGCTTGTCCTTTGTGATAAAAAGGATTGGGCCACTTGCTGCAATTATTACTCTCGCATTTTACTTACTTGTACTTTATTTATCTGCTATATCAAAACCCCCTGAAAACTTGTATGTGAGCATTTACAGTGAATCCTTCATCGAAACTGCTTGTCAACACCTTCTGCTCCTTGTTGGGTTCGACACTCTTATTTATCGGAAGTACTACGATACACCCCTATACTTGTGGGTCATCAACCCTTATCGCGTAGAGAGACAACCCAATCCTCTTCTTCATACTCATCCTCATCCTTATCACCACGAGGAATATTAGGTTCCACGGTAGGAGATACCATGGAACTCTTGGCCATAAGGCATACATGAGAACCGTGAGATAAAGATGAGGAGTTACTTGAGGCTCCTTTCAAGATCTTGTCTTGACCAATAGAATCTTTGGTTTCCTCTACATTGTTAGTCACACAACAACTAGAGGAAATAGAAGTATTTTTATCATGGCCACAAGACAAAACAAGCATATCATCATGAGATTTATTCAAGCAACTTACACATGATATGCAAGGACTATTAACACAAGCATGTAGATGATTTATATTGCTATATGTGTTTATGTCCAAAGATGAAGCATTGCAATGAGATAGAGATGAAGAATCATCAATAGTAAGCTCAAAATCAACATTGCAATTTTCATCACCACTCACCATATCATTACCTTGTGTCTTGCCACACATTGGTGAAGTGGATGAAGATGAGAACTCATCACGGCCGGAAGTGGAAGCAATACAATCATCCTCAATAATATTGGACACATCATATTTATCTTGAAGATTTGTCCATAATTCATGAGCGCTCCCAAAAGGCATGATTGAAGAAGTAACTACATTGCTCACAACAATGGAAAACACATGAGAAGCAAGAGCATCGAGGCAAGAGTTTTTCTCCTCCTCAAGAGATAACTTTTGGGGATCCTTAGGAGAAGAAAAACCCATGTCAAGAAATCGCTCCATGTCCGGGGAAATACCCCGCAAAATATTAAGCACATAAATTTTCCATAGATCATAATTTGTGCCATCAAATATAAACAAGTTATTGTGCACTAATCCCCTAACCGACATCTTTACTCTCAAGGCGGTGAAGCCTAAGAATGAGAGACCTTGCTCTGATACCAATTGAAAGGACACGGATGTCGCCTAGAGGGGGGTGAATAGGCGGTTTAAAACTTTTACGAGATGGGCTTAACAAATGCGGAATAAAACTAGCGTTTACTTTGTCAAGCCCAAAGCCTATATACTATGGTTCACCTATGTGCACCAACAACTTATTCTAAGCAATGGTTCACCTATGTGCACCAACAACTTATGCTAAGCAAGACAAGCAACTTATGTGATAGCAAGATATATATAACTTCAAGCACGATGGCTATCACAAGGTAAAGTGCATAAGTAAAGAGCTCGGGTATAGAGATAACCGAGGCACGCGGGAGACGATGATTTATCCCGGAGTTCACACTCTTGCGAGTGCTAATCTCCGGTGGAGAGGTGCGGTGGCTTAGTGCTCCCAAACAACCTTCTTGCTTTCACCACCACGAATCACCGTGGAGAACTCAAACCGATGCACAAAATGCAATGGCAAGAACACCACAAAGATGCTCAAGTCCTTCTCTCTCAAATTCCAACAAAGCTACAAAAGCTATTGGGGGAATAAGAGAGGAAGAACAAAGGAATTCACAAAGAACACCAAGATCAAGATCTAGAGGATTCCACTCACAAAGAGATGGATTTGATTGGTAGAAATGTAGATCTAGATCTCTCTCTCTTTTCCCTCAAATGGGGGCAAGAATCATGGAGGGATTGAGAGATAGTGCAAGCTTCTCTAGTTCAACAATGGAGGAGAGAGAGTGAGAGAAGCCACAGCCCATGGGGAAGAAGAAGGCTATTTATACCCCCATGAAATATGGCCGTTGGGGTGTCCAGGCCGGATTATCCGGCCCCGGGATGAAAAATCCAGCCAAAAATCCGGGTCCTATACTGGGGCTCACGCCCAAAAGTCCTTAGCAGTTTTTGGGGCCGGATAATCCGGCACTTCGGATAATCCGCCCCCCTGAAAACTACGAAACAACAAAACGAGAATAAGCATAACTTGAGCATCCGGACTCCGATTTTGATGATCTTTGGCTCGTTTCGAAGCTAGTAACAAGCTCTACAAGATCATGCAGGGAACCATCATAGTCCAGCAAGGGAGGATAGAAACAAATGATGAAAGGTTTGACCTATCTAAAAAGACATACCGGTAAAACCTCCAACCTTGAAAATGCAACAAGTTGCCCGTGCAAAAACCATTCTTGATGAACTAGAGCTTGTCATGAGAATAAGCACAAGCTCTAAAACATCACATGGATAAGTGATACGTCTCCAACGTATCTATAATTTCTTATGTTCCATGCTACTTTTATGACAATACTCACATGTTTTATACATATTTTACATCATTATTATGCATTTTCCGGCACTAACCTATTAACAAGATGCCGAAGCGCCGATTCTTGTTTTGCTGTTTTTGGTTTCAGAAATCCTACAAAGGAAATATTCTCGGAATTGGACGAAATCAACGCCCAGGGTCTTATTTTTCCACGGAGCTTCCAGAAGACCGAAGAGCATACGAAGTGGGGCCACGAGGGGCCATCACCATAGGGCAGCGCGGCCTGCATGGGTCCCGCGCCGCCCTATAGTGTGGGGCCCCTGTGCCCCCTCCAATGCTGCCCTTCCGCCTACTTATACTCTCCGTCGCGAAAACCCTATTCCGAGAGCCACGATACGGAAATACTTCCAGAGACGCCGCCGCCACCAATCCCATCTCGGGAGATTCAGGAGATCGCCTCTGGCACCCTGCCGGAGAGGGGAATCATCACCGGAGGGCTCTACATCACCATGCCCGCCTCCGGATTGATGCGTGAGTAGTTCATCCTTGGACTATGGGTCCATAGCAGTAGCTAGATGGTTGTCTTCTCCTCTTGTGCTATCATGTTTAGATCTTGTGAGCTGCCTAACATGACCAAGATCATCTATTTGTAATGCTACATGTTGTGTTTGGTGGGATCCGATGAATATAGAATACTATGTCAAGTTGATTATCAATCTATCATATATGTGTTGTTTATGTTCTTGCATGCTCTCCGTTGCTAGTAGAGGCTCTGGCCAAGTTGATACTTGTAACTCCAAGAGGGTATTTATGCTCGATAGTGGGTTCATGCCTCCATTGAATCTGGGACAGAGAGAAAGTTCTAAGGTTGTGGATGTGCTATTGCCACTAGGGATAAAACATCGATGATTTGTCTAAGGATATTTGTGTTGATTACATTACGCACCATACTTAATGCAATTGTCTGTTGTTTGCAACTTAATACTGGAAGGGGTGCGGATGCTAACCTGAAGGTGGACTATTTAGGCATAGATGCATGTTGGATGGCGGTCTATGTTCTTTGTCGTAATGCCGTGATTAAATCTCATAGTGATCATCATGATATGTATATGAATCTTTATTTGTCAATTGCCCACTGTAATTTGTTCACCCAGATGCTATTTATCTTATTGGAGAGACACCACTAGTGAACTGTGGACCCCGTTCCATTCTTTTACATCTTAAATACAATCTACTCTCTTTTCTCTGTTGTTCTTCGCAAACAAACATCATTTTCCACACCATACGTTTAATCCTTTGTTTTCAGCAAGCCGGTGAGATTGACAACCTCACTGTTACGTTGGGGCAAAGTATCTTGATTGTGTTGTGCGGGTTCCACGTTGGCGCCGGATTCAGGTGTTGCGCCGCACTACACTCCTCCACCAACAACCTTCACGTGGTCCTTGACTCCTACTGGTTCGATAACCTTGGTTTCTTCTGAGGAAAACTTGCTGTACGCATCACACCTTCCTCTTGGGGTTCCCAACGGACGTGTGCTTCACGCGTTATCAAGCTCTTTTAGCGTTGAGGGACCTGAAGAAAAGTTGCACCCCAGAGATTTCTAACTCCCACGTCAACTACACGCCAGCAATAAGATCCAAATAACAACCAAGAAAGATGATGCAAGGATGCAAAGGTTTGAGTTCTCTCCGAACGATACGATCGAGTTACTCACTCGAGAGCCCTCTTGATAGTACGGCAACTAAACTATAAACCGGTCTCCAACTACACTATGAGACCGGTGAGAAAGAAACCCTATCAAGAGCAAACCTTATACTTGCGCATTCCACTTGAGCTCGATGATGACGATCTTGACCGCAATAAGATGGAACGCCTTTCTTGATTGTGCTTGCTTGACGAAGTCTTGTGGATTGCTCCCCCATAATCCATCATGGGAGAGCTTCTTCTTCGGCGCATCTTCACATATCCATGAACACCATATGGAGAGCATGCTTCAAGCAAATGATCTCTTTGAGATGGCTCACCTTGAACTTGCACTTCATTTCTTCATGGCAAGCTTCAGGCATATGATCTCTTCGAGTTGGCTCATCTTGAACTTGCACTTCATTTTCATCTTCAAGACATAATTGACACTTGATATCCTTCATCAATTTCTTCTTATTGCAACCTTGAAGCCAACATATGGTTCAAGCATTGCCTATGGATAACACCTACAAATATAACTCAATGCAAACATTAGTCCATAGGGATTGTCATTAATTGCCAAAACCACACATGGGGGCTCCATGCACTTTCACCCTCCTCCCATGGCCTCTGGCCACCGTCGTCCCTCCCCTCCCATGGCCGCCGGCTGCAGCCGCCCCTCCCATGGCCACCAGTCGCCGCCTCCCCACCCCTAGATGCCGCCCCTTCCCTGGCCTCGTGACTCCGTCTCCTGGCCTCCTGAGTCCGCCCTCCCCTGGTCGAGCTCTTCCCCTCACATGGACGCCGGCCGCAGCCGCCCCTCCCCTGGCCGGCGACCGTCGCCGCCCCGCCCTTGGATACCACCCCTCCCCTGGCCGCTCGACGCTGCCTCTAGCCTCTCGACTAGCGGACTCCACCCCTCCCCTGGCCTCCCAACTCCACCCCTCCCATAGCCGCCGGCCGCCACCGCCCCTGCCTCCGCCCACCGCCACCACCTCCGGCGAGCCACGGCCGGCTGCTTGTAAGGGTATTTTACCCTTATCCATTATTTTGGTAACAATGACACCGTGGCGAGAGTATTGGACTAATGCATGCCTACAAGATTATTCTCATGTATTAGTCCACCAAGCATAATGGTGTGTCAATGGAACAAGAAGGTGAAGGGAGACCCCCTCCCCCACTTCGATGAAAAGGTGGAACACCATTTTCCTCTCCTAGCCGGCGTCTGGTCCGACGGCAGCGGTTGTGGCACCGGGCGATCGGCGTAGGCGTGGCGCGGTGCACCGGGCACGTTCCAGTAACTCCTGACATTTTGCCTGGTGGATGTCCGGCCCCTCGCCCGGTTTTCGCCGGATGGTCCAGCGCCTAGCCCGGCGTCACCGGCTCCTGCACCAGCCGGCTCGACGTAGGCCGGCCTGTATGCCAGTGCACACCAGAGCACTTCCAGGAAGATGACGTGCCCACTAGGTGCAGGCCCGGTGCCACGCTCGCGGGACGGCGGACCGCTCTACCGGTGTGCCACTGTGTTGATACGTCTCAAACATATCTATAATTTTTATGCTCCATGCTTGTTTTACACCAAGTTATATATGTTTTTCTCATGCTTTGTTGAACTTTTATACATTTTCCAGCACTAACCTATTAACAAGATGCCATAGTGTCAGTTCCCTGTTTTCTGTTGTTTTGTATATCAGAAAAGTTGTACAAGAAATATTCTCGGAATCGTACGAAACAAAAGCCGAAGTCAATAGTTTACCGTAACAAAGACGAAGTCCGAAGGGGAGTCGAAGAAAGGCATTAGGGCGGCCAGACCACACCTAGGCGCGGCCTGGCCTAGGCCCGCACCTAGGGGTGGTGTGTGCCCCCTGGCCTCTACCGACATCGCCCTTCCGCCTATTTATTCACGATCTCGGGAATAAACCTAAACACCCGAGCCTCCATCCACGAAAAGTTCCGTCGCAGCCGCCATTGCAGACCCTAGCTCGGGATGCTTCAATTTTAGACATATCTACTTCTACTCCATGCTTAGAGACAACATAACCCATAAATATGACAGTATCTTTGCAAAATGTGCACTTCTCAAGATTACCATAGAGTTTACTATCACGCAACACTTGCAAAATATGTCGAATATGTATAGTATGATCACATTCATTGCGGATGTAAATTAATATGTCATCAAAGTAAACAACCACAAACTTGCCAATAAAATCACGCAAAACATGGTTCATCAGTCTCATGAAAGTGCTAGGTGCATTAGTTAAACCAAAAGGCATTACTAACCACTCATATAAACCAAATTTTGTTTTAAAGGCTGTTTTCCATTCATCCCCTTCTTTCATCCTAATTTGATGATAACCACTACGCAAATCAATCTTAGAGAAAACAACAACACCACTCAATTCATCTAGCATATCCTCTAAACGGGGAATAGGATGACGATATCGAATAGTAATGTTGTTTATTGCTCTACAATCTACACACATGCGCCATGTACCATCTTTCTTAGGAACTAGAATAACAGGAACAACACAAGGACTAAGGCTTATGCGGATATAACCTTTGTCGAGTAGCGCTTGTACTTGCTTCTGTATCTCCTTCGTCTCTTCGGGGTTCGTCCTATATGGCGCCCTATTGGGCAGCGAAGCTCCGGGGATCAAGTCAATTTGATGCTCAATACCACGCAATGGTGGCAATCCTGCGGGCACCTCCTCCGGAAACACATTGCTGAATTCCTGCAAAACACTAGAAACACCAAGAGAAATAGGGGTCATGTTGTTAGAAACCAAAACCTCACCCTTGTACATGAGCACAAGAGGCATGGCTGTAGGATCCTCACTAAATTCTCTCATGTCCTCTTTGGTGGCTAATAAGACTAAGGAATTCACTCTCTCACTTTTCGTTATATCACTCACGGTATTACAATTCTCTCGCCTATCTAGAGGTGCATCCTCCAAGTGTACTTCAGTCTTCTGACGAGATTCATTGACAATTTGCTGTGGTGACATAGGCTGTAAGTTAATTTTCTTGCCCTTGAACTCCAAGTGATATGTATTGGCACGACCATTGTGTTGCACAGAACGGTCATAGAGCCAAGGCCGACCCAATAGTAGGTGACACACCGTCATAGGAACCACATCAAAATCAATGGAATCCTTATACGGTCCAATCTCAAACTCAACACGCACCATGTGGTTTACCTTCATCTCACCATTGTCGCTCAATCACTGAATATAGTATGGATGCGGGTGCAGTAGATACTTCAACTTCAGCTTGGTACACAACTCCTTGCTTGCTAAATTGCAGCAACTCCCGCCATCAATAATGACCTTGCAAGCCTTGTTAGGACCAACTAAAGCCTTTGTTTGAAACAAATTGCAGCGCTGAGTAGATGCACTTGGCAACACATTAAGAGCACGTTGAGACACAACAATAGTGCGAGCTTCAGACGGATAAGCATCTACACCATCACTATCATAATCATCATCTTCTGGAGCATATGGATCAACATCATCTCCAGTCTCATACTCATTGTCCTCATTGATAAACATGACCTTGCGGTTAGGACAATCTCTCTTGAAGTGACCCTTGCCACCACATGTATGACAAGCCATATCACGGTTGCGCGCAGTAGACATGCTAGAACCACTTGTACTTGCAGCAGGTTCGGACTTCTTTGTGTTGGACACATTGGAGACCGGCTTGCTAGACGAAGTAGGAAACTGTGCGGAGCGCGTAGATGACGCCGGCGCCATAGATGGGGGCGCCCTAGGCGTGTAGCGCCCAGCTCCCGTAGCACGACCTTTGATTTGCGCTTCTTCAGCCAACTGTGCTTCAGCTTCTCTTGCATGATGTAGCAACTCATTCATAGTGGTGTAACTGTGATGACGAACAATGCCTTTGATATCATACTTCAAACCATGTAGAAAACGCTGCATTGTCATCTCAAGTGACTCACGGACACGGCCACGCTGCATAAGCATCTCCATCTCCATGAAATAAACATCAACAGTCTTCACACCTTGTCTCAAGAGGGTCAACTTATCATATATAGTACGCAAATAATTAGTGGGAACGAAACGAGCTTGCATAATGGCCTTCATCTCGCGCCATGTAAGAACTGGCAACTCGTTGTCTTCTTGACGAGCACGTGTAACTCCATCCCACCAACGCAATGCATAACCATCAAATTCTGAGGAAGCGAGTTTAACCTTCCTATCTTCAGTATAATCATGTAAGCGTCATAACTTCTCAATCTTCAGCTCCCAAGTGAGGTATTCTTCAACATCAGCTCCTCCTTCAAACTTGGGTATGGAGAACTTGGGCTTACCCAAACCATCGTCTTGTTGTTGTGGAGGGACACGACGAGCTCCAAGTTCAACAAAGCCACGACCACGGTTACCACGTCCAACACCACGACCAACACCACGTGCTTCATCCTGAAGCTCAGGGTCTTCTTCTTCTTCTTCTGGTTGCTGTTGTTGGGTGAGATTATCAATAGCTAGTTGCAAAACTTGAAGACTGCGCTAAATATCCGTCATTTGATCTTGCATTGTGGTGACGGTCTCATTAGTAGCATCCAGCTTCTGGGAGATCTCTTGAACAGAGCTCATCATCCTGAGTGCGGAATTCACGTCGCATCTCATTACGAAGAGCTTCATACTCCCTCCATGTCATCAAATCAACGGAATTCTTGTTTTCCTGGTTAACAATTTTCTCATCACTAGCAGACATGGTTAGTAGGTTAGTGCACTAAAACAAAAATATATGGTGGTACTCTCACAACTCACTCAAAACTGATAAGAAAAGAAAATCTTACCGCTCCAAAGTGAATTAGTATTGCTTACCACTTGTAGTGACAACTAGTGCACAGATGTAGCGAAGCGAATATCAAGGGTATAAAAACAAATCACACGACAAAGCAGGATATATGTGGGGCTGTAGGTAGGCTACCTATTTGCACCAATAACAAGCTCTAGTGCTGACCGTAGACAACCAATGATACTCACACAAGGCGATAAATGTGGCAATGCAACTATATGGATGAAAGGTTGCAATGCACTCGAGAGACACTAGCAAAGCTCAACGAAACAGGCACAAGATTGCTCAACTACAGGTGCAGAAAAGTAAACTAGGCCTTCACTTGAATCTTACTAGCACTTCACTTTTTCTTTTTGGCATGGATTTTCTTTTTGTAACACACGCAGCTATGTAGCTCTTTTTGCTTCTTTTATATTTTCTCTTTTTATTGATTTTTTGACTCAACTCCTTGATAACACGGCCAACAGAAATTGCAAAGCACCAAAACCCTAACGAGCAGCCTGTCGAGCGGTAAAACTAGTCTCTTCTGGGGAAGTTCCTAGTCACTTTATATCAAAAGGATGTGTCTACGGTTGGGACAAGCACACTATACGCTATGTGGACTTGGAGAAAACAAAAACTGAAACTAGCTGATATCGGAGACTCAAACCCTAACAATACTAGATGGAAGAAAAGATACGCAAAAACAACTACGAAAAGCAACTAAAACTCGAAATTAGTGCAATCTAAGGCTATGGCAAATCCTAACCCTAACTTTTTATGGCTTTTTCTGGATAGGAAAACACTCACAACTCAACTATGGGGTGGATTGTGGATGACTTACCGAGAAACACTGAAATCTGATACCAAGATGATAAGGGGTTGCCCGATCTTCTCAGTAAGCAAGTGGTGATGATGATCACGGGATGAACACAACGGAGATAACTTGATGATGAAGTGGATGATAACTTGTATGACGCAACGAGATCTCTCGATTGGTCCCTGTCGCCAATGCAACAGCTCTCAACCCTGCAAGATATTCGCAACTCCACACACTTGCGCACGTAGCCGCCGACCACGAAGCGGTAAGTTGCAACCGTCTAATTCCCAACGGAACAGCAGATCACACAAGACTTTTAAGGGGTAAACACCAAATCGATGCAATATGGTGTAGAGATTCAATAGAGTTGCAAATCAATCAACTATGAACTAGGGTTTATCTTAAACATGGTCTAAACCTAATTTGGGGGCGTCCTGGGCACTTATATAGGGGTTCAGGATGACCAGGGGTCGAAAAAGTACATAGAAAACCGACCCAGATCGGATCTGGTCGAGACAGACTCGGAGTCGGCCTGTCATACGGCCGGTCGACCGGGCCTGGGACCGGGCTGGTCCGGTCGGAACCGAACCTGCCACCGGGTGGTGACCGGGCTAAGGCTCCAGGCTTACTGGATTGTGCCCGGTTGGCACCAGCGTGGAATCCGGTCGGTGATAACGCGTGAAGCACACGTCCGTTGGGAACCCCAAGAGGAAGGTGTGATGCGTACAGCAGCAAGTTTTCCCTCAGTAAGAAACCAAGGTTATCGAACCAGTAGGAGTCAAGGGCCACGTGAAGGTTGTTGGTGGAGGAGTGTAGTGCGGCGCAACACCCAGTGATTCGCCAACGTGGAACCTGCACAACACAATCAAGATACTTTGCCCCAACTTAACAGTGAGGTTGTCAATCTCACCGGCTTGCTGAAAACAAAGGATTACACGTATGGTGTGGAAAATGATGTTTGTTTGCGAAGAACAACAAAGAACAGAGATTGCAGTAGATTGTATTTCAGATGTAAAATAATGGACCGGGGTCCACAGTTCACTAGTGGTGTCTCTCCAATAAGATAAATAGCATGTTGGATGAACAAATTACAGGTGGGCAATTGACAAATAAAGATTCATATACATATCATGATGATCACTATGAGATTTAATCAGGGCATTACGACAAAGAACATAGACCGCCATCCAGCATGCATCTATGCCTAAATAGTCCACCTTCATGTTAGCATCCGCCCTTCCAGTATTAAGTTGCAAACAACAGACAATTGCATTAAGTATGGTGCGCAATGTAATCAACACAAATATCCTTAGACAAAGCATTGATGTTTTATCCCTAGTGGCAACAACACATCCACAACCTTAGAACTTTTTCTGTCACTGTCCCAGATTCAATGGAGGCATGAACCCACTATCGAGCATAAATACTCCCTCTTGGAGTTACAAGTATCAACTTGGCCAGAGCCTCTACTAGCAACGGAGAGCATGCAAGAACATAAACAATACATATATGATAGATCAATAATCAACTTGACATAGTATTCAATATTCATCGGATCCCACCAAACACAACATGTAGTATTACAAATAGATGATCTTGATCATGTTAGGCAGCTCACAAGATCTAAACATGATAGCACAAGAGGAGAAGACAACCATCTAGCTACTGCTATGGACCCATAGTCCAAGGATGAACTACTCACGCATCAGTCCGGAGGCGGGCATGGTGATGTAGAGCCCTCCGGTGATGATTCCTCTCCGGCAGGGTGGGAGGCGATCTCCAGAATCCCCGAGATGGGATTGGCGGCGGCGTCTCGGGAACTTTTCCGTATCGTGGCTCTCGGTAATAGGGTTTTCGCGACGGAGAGGTTAAGTAGGCGGAAGGGCAGGGTCGGTGGAGGCACGAGGGCCCCACACCATAGAGGCGCGCGGGCCCCACCCCGCCGCGCCCCTGTGGTGTCGCCTCGTCCCCACCTCGTATGCTATTCGGTCTTCGGAAGCTCCGTGGAAAAATAAGACCGAGCGTTGATTTCGTCCAATTAAATATTTCCTTTGTAGGATTTCGAAACCAAAAACAGCAGAAAAAGCTCACTTCGGCATCTTGTTAATAGGTTAGTGCCGGAAAATGCATAATAATGATGTAAAGTATGTATAAAACATGTGAGTATCTATCTATTATATATTAAAAGTACATTAAGGGCTAACCAGAATTAAGAGAATTAGCTTAAAAATCCCACAATAATCAGAAACATCTGTCCATCGATTTTACTAAGAAGACAATAATAGCCGGTGGATCCAACAAATAACCTACTGCCATTAAAGTTACACAGAAATTACCCACCAATGCCCTACATAATTATTTACGTAACTCTACCTGACAATCAATACAGACTCCTGACCTAAAAACTAATCTAGACGTCCCTCTAGGGCTTCCTCATGCACGGCCGCCGGAGAATTTATCCATGATCATTGCAATTTGCAAAGCACACACACGGTCATGCATGGAACTACTAGGTAGCTGAAAGGGCTCTTTCCGTTGGTGTGGGGCTCCTCATTGGTCACGGGAGTGGTGGTAGGAAATTGAGCAGCGGCAGCCCGGCGCCCCGATGCCTGCTCCGTCGAGGACGAGCCACCGTCCGTGGAAAGGCTACAGCCCAACTGGAATAGTGCACGAGGCATGGAGCAGCAGCAGCCCGGCGCCATGATACATGCACGAGGCATCGAGGACGGATGCGCCGGCCATGTCCTTGGCGGCAACATTGTCGAGCCCGTGTCTAGAGCCTGACCAGAAGCATGCGCGAGGCCATGGGCTCCTATATCTACAAACTCACCTTCTGTGAGTTGTGCTTCGTGCTCCACGCACAGGGCAGGTGCCGCCATGCCCAACAATTCTTCTCTTGGGTAAACCTTTAGGTACATACGTAGTATAAATTAATCTGAAGGGGCAGCGTTTGAGCCACTCATCTCCGTTTTTCCCAACTTATCCAGCCTAGATGCATCGTGCTTGGCAGTTGGCACTTCTCTGAGTTAAGTTCTTTCCACTGTCACCATATTAATTCATCTTGGTGACATGTTCTTGATTCCTACGTGCAATTGTACTATAAAGGTAACGTGGCCCTCTTATCATATGGCTAAATCGGAATATCTAGCTCACCCTCAATGGTGCTGATTAAGCAGGCTGTCAGCTCGCGGTGGTGCAGGCATACCGGCAACGCTCCTTGCCGATTGGGGAACTCGAGGTCGAGGATTAGGCGAGAGAGACAGGAGGTGATTGTAATACAGTCCTTTTCTCAAACTAACTGGAAACTCTGTGGCGACTAGAAGGCATGCAACGCCCGTAGCTGATAGTAGTAGTGCTAGATGAGATCGGCAAGCCTGATTACACATTGTTTTTCTAAGTTTCTTTGGATAGCTACTAGCCAGTAGTTTTGTACATGTATAAGACGGAGAAGTCTATCTTTTCTGAACTGTGTATGGTCTTCTTCTATCCAATTTTATATGTGAAACTATTTATAGCAAATTTACATATATTATGTTGAGCTCCAGATGGTGCAGGTGCTACATACTGAAGATGAAGACTCTTCTAATGCAACATGTGCTGTAAGCTGTCCGTATTCTCAAGTCTCAACAACTTCCAATGCATGATTCAGTGATTCACCTTTTGCTGTTAAGCCATCTACGTACACAGCTGTGATAGCATCGTTATGTAAGTGTTTTTTGGCATACAATTTATTATGATGTCTACCCTGATTACAAATTGTTTTTCTAAGTTTCTTTGGACAGCTACTAGCCAGTAGTTTTGTACATGTATAAGACGGAGAAGATCGTCTATTTTTTCTGAACTGTGTATGTCTTCTTCTATCCAATTTTATATGTCAAACTATTTATAGCAAATTTACATATATTATGTTGAGCTCCAGATAGTGCAGGTGCTACATACTGAAGATGAAGACTCTTCTAATGCAACAGGTGCTGTAAGTTGTCCGTATTCTCAACAACTTCCAATGCATGAGTCAGTGATTCACCTTTTGCTGTTAAGCCATCTACGTACACAACTGTGATAGCATCGTTATGTAAGTGTTTTTTTAGCATATAATTTATTATGATGTCTACCCTGGAAAATGTTCCAATTTATTGTGATGTCTACCCTGGAAAATGTTCCAATTTGGCATACTACTGTGATATCATACCATCTACGTATGATAACTTGACAGATGCTTTTTTTAATAACTAATTAATTATATAGTTAATTTTACTGTCTGGTGCAACTGCAGAAAATGTCATTAATAATCTTTATTTTTTGAACATCCAAAATTATGTTATGTGCAACAACACAAAAATCTAATATATTGATTTTGCATGATATAGGATCTGTACGAGGAATAAATGTTCCAATCGTGAGCTCGCCATCGATCATTTTATGTTATAGTATGAGCATGTGAAACTAATAAGGTTCACTACACCTCGAAGTATGGATATATATTAAGCGGAGTGCTTATAACCAAATATTAGTGTAATTAGATCACTAGATCAAATTCTAGCCCTACTCAGGAAAAAACTTAGCATTGCGAGTTCATCTTTTTTTTTTCTTTGAGATCGTGAGCCGGTAAGTTGGTCGTACACTCATACCACGCAAACATGTACTCTCTCCAGTCCATAAGATGTCACTTATTACGGATCTGAGGGAGTACGTGATATTAGACATATGTCGATCGAGTTAAGTTAGTGTGAGAGGATATAGGTGGTATATTTATCAATATGAGATCGGGCCTCCAAGGCAACCAATTATTCGTTATGTGGTAATCATTCATTTATATGCATGAGCTTAGATGATGAACCGACCAAAGGGCCTTTTTACTAAGTCGTTAGGCTATTATTATGATATGATTTTGGTCTAATATAACTATGGCCATGTCGGACAATGTATTAAGTAAAATAAATAAATTTTATACTAATGTGATAAATTGTGTGTATGGAAAATTAGAGATAAAACACATAACTAACAATTCAAGCCATCAGAGTATGGATATAATTATTTACTGGAAATATATATAATCAATTCTAACACATGTTATATTTTTGCAATTCGAAGACCGAACCTTCTGGACATGTTCGAGTATGCTCACATGCATTATTTTGAAACGCATATAGGTACCCAAGACGATTAATTGATGCAACAAAAAGACATAGAAAATCGAGAATTTATAGAATACAAACGTCAATAGCCATGGAAAATACTACTATATAAGGTATTCCCTCTATACTCAATATTTATACGAGCACATGTTTGAGGTAATCTAACAATAACTTATGTTCCCTCCGTTCCTAAATATAAGCCATATAGTTTCTGGCACGAAAATTAAGAAACGCGTAAACCTTATATTCTGATTTTTTTCTCAAAAAACTATATGGCTTATATCTAGGAACGGAGGGAGTAATATGTTACCTACACTTTTACTGTGTCTCCTTCCATACATAATCCACATCATAATATAATGCACGTGCAAACTTTTCGTAGGCTTATGCTACATAATAATATATAGTAGTAACATACAAATTGAACCCTTAGATGGTGAATCTAAAATAAATTATAGGTACATCAGAAAATGCAACAACTAATATGGAATAGAGGAAGTATTGTTTATTATATAATATAGAAGGCCGGTTAATCACAAAGTAAATAATGCATAATACACATCTACACAATATCGGCAAACACATAAACTGGAAAACAATGTAAGTGAACAAATTCAAAAATGTATGAAGTAGACATAAAAATATTCATTATCCATGAAATTTTGATACATATAAATAAATATATCTCATTAACATAGATAAATAGCACATGATCAATTAAATAGTAATTTACACGTATATATTGAACTATACAATTCAAAGAATTACAACTATTCAACCAATCAAAATATTATAAGTATACTACTTATCTTCGCACAATTTCAACATGCCATCCTTACATTTAGTTAAATGTTGTATATATTAGGCTTTATAGATATAAGAAATTGCAAAAAAAAAACATCAAGGTGTCGCCCGCGCATGTGCGCGGGCCACTGTGCTAGTTGTCATAAAAGTAGCATGGAACATAAGAAATTATAGATACGTTTGAGACGTATCAAGCATCCCAAGCTTAGTTCCTCTCTCCCTCGAGTAGGTAAATGATAACAATAATTTCTGAGTGACATGCTACCAACATAATCTTGATCAACATTATTGTAAAGCATATGAAGTGAATGGAGTGATTCTAAGCAATATATTGCTAAGAAAAAGATAATGACTAAGCAACTGAATCATATAGAAAAACTTTTCATGAATAGTACTTTCAAGACAAGTATCAAAAAGACTTGCATAAGAGCTAACTCATAAAGCAATAGATTCAAAGTAGAAGGCATTGAAGCAACACAAAGGATGATTAAGTTTCAGCAATTGGTTTCAACTTGTAACATGTATAGATAATTGTCAACATAGAGTAATATAACAAGTGCAATAAGTAAACATGTAAGAATCAATGCACACAGTTAACACAAGTGTTTGCTTCTAAGATAGAAAGAAGTAGGTAAACTGACTCAACATAAAGTAAAATAATGGCCCTTCGCAGATGGAAGCATGGATTACTATATTTGTGCTAGAGCTTTTGTTTTGAAAACATAGAAACAATTTTGTCAACGGTAGTTGATACGTTTCAAACGTATCTATAATTTCTTATGTTCCATGCTACTTTTATGATAATACTTGCATGTTTTATACATACTTTACATCATTATTATACATTTTCCGGCACTAACCTATTAACAAGATGCCGAAGCGCCGTTGTTTCTTTGTTTTTGGTTTGAGAAATCCAAAGCAAATATTATCGGAATTGGACGAAATCAACGCCCAGGGTCCTATTTTTCCACGAAGCTTCCAGAAGAGCGGAGGAGATACGAAGTGGGGCCGCGAGGCGATGATGACCCACAAGTATAGGGGGTGTATCGTAGTATCTTCGATAAGTAAGAGTGTCGAACAGGGAGCAGAAGGTGTTGACAAGTAGTTTCGATGAAGGATTCACTGTAAATGCTCACAGACAAGTATTCAAGGGGTTTAGAGGTAACAGATGAATAAAGTACGAGTAAATAAAATGCGAGAGAAATAATTGCTGCGAGTGGCCCAATCCTTTTTAGCACAAAGGATAAGCCGGTTTGTTTACTTATAATGACCAAACGTTCTTGAGGACACACGGGGATTTTAGTCTAGTGCTTTCGCTTCATACGTTGATTAATCTTCATTGTTTTGATAAGTGTTGTGTGGTGAACCTATGCTAATGCACCGCCCTTCCTAGGACTAATACATACTTGTGATTATACCCCTTGCATCCGCAACTACAAGAAAGTAATTAAGATAAATCTAACCACAGCCTTAAACTCTGAGATCCTGCGATCCCTCTTGCATCGATATACTAACGGGGGCTTAGGTTTCTGTCACTCCGGCAACCCAGCAATTAGCAACCGAATACAAGATGCACTCCCTAGGCCCATAAATGGTGAAGTATCGTGTAGTCGACGTTCACACGACATCACTAGAAGAATGACACCACAACTTCAATATCATAACATTGAATATTACTCAACCATAGTTCACTACTAACATTTAGACTTCACCCATGTCCTCAAGAACTAAACGAACTACTCACGAGACATCATATGGAATACAATCAGAGGTGATATAATGATGAATAACAATCTGAACATAAACATTGGTTCAACGGTTTCACTCAATAGCATCAATGACAAGTAGAAATTAACACGGGGAGAGTTTCCCCTATCAAACAATCAAGATCCAACCCAAATAGTTACAGCGGTGACGAGGTGCAGCGGTGGTGATGGCGGTGTAGATGGTGGAGATGATGATGATGATGATGGAGATGATGTCCAGCTCGATGACTATGGCGATGGCGTCGATTTCCCCCTCGGGAGGGAATTTCCCCGGCGGATTCCTGCCCGCCGGAGAGCTCTTCCCTCTCGGTGTTCTCCGCAGAGGCGGCTGTAACTCTTCGTGAGGTACCCTCTGGCTTAGGTTTTCGGGACGAAGGAGTACGCGAAGAAAAGGAGGCGAGGGGGTTGTGGGCCCCCTCCTCATAGGGCGGCACGGCCGGGCCTTGGCGCCGGCCATGGGGTGGGCCCACCTCGGGTCCCCTCTTCTCCCCATTCTGGCTCCCTCGTCATCTGGAAAAATAGGATTTTTGGTATAATTTCCTTCCACGTTGATCTTCCGAAATATTGCGTTCCGACGGTGCTTTTCCAGCAGAATCCTGGCTCCGGTGCTTGATCCTCCAATAATGATGAAACATGCAAAATAGATGAAATAACATAAGTATTGTGTCCCAATATGAAATATAGCAATGAATAACAGCAAATTATGATACAAAATAGTGATGCAAATTGGACGTATCAACTCCCCCCAAGCTTAGACCTCGCTTGTCCCCAAGCGAAACTGAGCTCAATAAACAAGACCACATGTTTATGGAGTGAAGAGTCGATAAATAAAATACGGACAAGAAGCATCATATTGATTCACACAAGACATTCTAGTAAACATTCTCTTCATATAACTCAACTTGAAATAAGTAAAGAGAAATCACAAGTAAAGGTGCATAGTGACAAAGGATTAACTTGTCAATGCCTACAGATTGTAGACTAGGGTTTTGCTGGAAGTAGAGGGCAAGTAGATCTCGAAGGTTTCAGCCGAAAAGTACTCGACGATTATGAAAACTAGGGTTATGTTGACAGTAGATTCGATCCTTTCTTTGTCCCTCGACTCCCCCTTATATAGGAGGCGGAGCCGAGGGTTTCGTAATACACAAGTTACAGAGTTCAGGAGGGTTTCGTACCCAACCCGTAAGATTACAAATCTCTATCTTTCCTAATACAAACTATCTTTCCTTAACACTAAATGGGCTTCCAAGTCTTCTTATTCTTCGAGTCCTGGGCCTTTAGTAAATCCCGGGTACCATCTTTGGCAGGCCCATTGGGGATGCCTATGTCAGTAGCCCCCGAGATTTTTCTTGAATCGAAGAATCGGGGAAAATCTCCAATTTTACTCATTACATAATCTTTCGATATGCAAACACTATTTTGTACAGGGATAACGGTAGTTAGGGCTAGTTCATCTGACGGATCAGGTACTAGTTAACCGCTCTAGTGGCAATCGCAAAAACCTACTTCAAGATCACGTCCCTGGACATGATCTCGGATACTGGTGTAAACTTCGACGAGTGCCGCTTAAGGTCTTACCATTCTGTCGAGTCCCAGTCATATTTTATCGGGTACCTAACGCGTCCGTTAGGATTTTTCTTCGTATCTGTTGATACGGAAAATAGTAGCAATCCGTCGTCAGAGACGGTGCCACGCCGCTCAGAACGGATCTGGGGTCTTACCTTCGCAAAGTTTTGCGGCATTCAGAGATTTATTCGCGACTTTTAGCGCTCTGAGAATATTTTGTCGAGTGCTTTTCGGCTGGAATAGCACATTTTATCGAGTCATATTTGATGACTTATTTTGTCTTCCCGATGGGAGTATATGTAGAGTTATCTCTATAACTCGAAATATATTCATTCCTACTTCTTTTCTTTTAATGAAAATTCATCGGGCACGCGAACAGCGTTCCCGATGGGAGTAGCCCCCGAGGCTACAGCCAAGGACTTGTGTTTGGGTGTAGGCTCCACAAATTAATATCCTTTGCCGCTATATTTATAATCCTTCTCGATATTTTTCTATTTATCGGGTGCGCGATCAGCTCTCCCGATGGGAGTAGCCCCCGAGGCTATGAACAAGTGCTTGCATTTGGTCATAGGCTCTCTTCAATTCTATCTTGTCATACTCGAAATTTTCTCTTTTCCAGAGTAGCCCCCGAGCGTTTGGGCAAAAACTTGTATTTGATCAAAGGCTCCCGAAATAATCTTGCGTTGTCGATAAACTTTCCAAGCTTCATAGTCGAGCTTTTCTTTTACCTTGATGACGTAGTTGCTGATGATAGCCACGATTTCTGTTTTGGAAATATGCGATGACCGCTTCTTTCACTGCCTTGTGGGTCCTAAGTAACCATTATCTTGACACGTCGTTTTAGTGGGGTACACACGTCCTCCGCTTTTTCTGGCGCACGTACCGTAACTTCTCAATGTTAAAATACTGTTTTACCCTTGTCTCCACGTGGTTATCATCTACCACACTTCTTTTCCATCCAACGGTCCGCCGCTTCACTGCACCTCTATATAAGATCTCCTTCTTCAACCTCGAGCACTTCGCTCGCGCCGTTCCCCTGCTTTCACCGCAAAACTTCCTCCGCGCCCCACAACTCTCGGAGCTCATCTCTTCGCAGTGCATTCCTAGCCATTGTTGATGCCACCGCGTCGCTTGACCAGGCACACCACGCCAGAATCGTCAATGGCTGCCGTGGATCTAGGAAGCGGAGTGGGAAGGTCCAAGATCACGAACCAGGACATGAATCTCTTGAAGAAGCTGGGATTAGCAAGAAGCCCAAAGCGGTGTGCTTCCAGTGAAGAAAGCTACCCAACCCCTCCAATGGGGTATCGGGTAAGTTTTGTTGATCATCTCATCCGCGGTCTTTCCGCCCCCATTCATCCTTTTCTTCGAGGATTGCTTTTTGTTTACGGTCTCCAACTTCACCACCTCACGCCCAACTCAATCCTTCATATTTCCATCTTCATCACCCTCTGCGAAGCCTTCCTTGGTGTCCAGCCTAACTGGGCATCATGGAAGCGCATTTTCTTCTGTCGCCGTAATGGCTCTTGCAATGTCGCCTATAATATAGGCGGCGTTGTTATTTCCGTTCGCTCCCCAGTCAATTACTTCGACGTCAAACTCCCTGACTCCGTTCAAGGATGGCGCAAGAAGTGGTTGTATATTCAGGAAGAAAACCATGGATGCGCTGAAGACAATATCCCTCCTTTTGATGGTGCCGAAAAAATCCTTCGCCGCCGTTCTTGGGATGCAGAGGCTACCGAAGAGGAAAAACTTCGACAGAGGCATTGATGACTCGCATCCATGAGTTGCAGAATACTCGTGGCAAAGAACTGTCTGGTATCCAAATTACAGCGTATTTTCTTAGAGCCAGTGCAGCCTCTTCAGGCCCGCAAAAACCCTCTCTGGAATTATGCTGGCGATGAAGATACTGATCGTTTGTCGACAAATCTGGAAGCCAAGGATTTGGATAGGCTTGTCCGAAAAATCTCATCTCTCAACAAGAAAGATTCCATCCCTTCCTCTTGTCGTGTAAAACCATACAGCGCCACCAATGCGCTTCCTAAGGTAAACATTGTCGCTATTTGTCATTGCCGTGCTATTTTTATTGTTACTTCTTTTTTGACATCCTTCCCTATTTTTATACAGGACCATCCAAATCTTGTTCGCGCCTCCCCTTCCTGAAGGTGGAGAAGTCGAAGAAGGTCATTGCCGATGATAACCAAGATGCCCCCTCGTTTGTGACCCAGATTCTCGAAAATCTGGGATCTGATGAAAAGGAGGGTGCCTCTGAAGCCACTGCATCGGCACAATCTCCTCCTCCTGCTGTTTCTCCAAAGAACAAAAGGAAAAGGAATGATGCCGAAGATTCCGGCACCTCCAAGCCCGAAGAAGCTGTTCCTTCACGCCAGAAGGCAGCTTATGATCCATATCTCGAGACCCTCATCAGTTCGTAAGTCCCTTTTTCTCGCTCTTTTTTTTACTTGAAGATTTTTGTCTATATTGCGACATTTAATTCGTAGTGATGATGAGGAAGTAGTACCAGCTTCCAATGTGGCGGCTCGAACGAGCACGTCACATACTCTAGTCGCCCCAGAGACGCCAGTTGAAGGAGAAGAAACTTCGCCTCCTCAACAAAATGTCGGCGCTGCTACTCCTCCTTCAAGCCCCCTTGTCCCTTCACCAAAAAGGGCAAGGGTTGACACAATCCCGGAGCCTACTCTCCAAATAAGTAGCTCCTCTAGCCCTCTCTTGGATGATGTAAGTTCTTAATTTGCTTTGTCATTATCTATATTTCCTTTGTTTGCTTCTGTATGCCATCATTTTCACCATACCGATATTTTCTTTCTTTGTCCTTCCTTGATAGCCTGTGATCAAAGAGCTTCTTCGCATTGGTGCCCAATTCGTTGGGTACCGTGATTATGCCAGTAAAACTGAAGGTACTGCCTTTGTTACTTCTTTTTGCTTTTGCTTTCTTACTCCTTTGTTGTCGACGTTTTTAACTAATTTTAACTTTCTTTGCAGAAAAACTGGCAGAAGTCAACGAGCGTGCCGATACACTTGCTCAAAAATTAGAGCAAAGTGAAGAGGCTCGTAAGAAGGCCGAGTCAGATGCCGTTGAAGCTAGCGAGAAGCTGACAAAGCCAATGCTGATGCTGCTGGTGTCGAAGATCTTCGGAAACGTCTGCATGATGCCGAGACTTCGTTAAGCGAGCACATAACTGCACAAATCGCTCGTGAAGAAGCGATTACTAAACGTCTAAGGACGCAAAATCGTCGCTTTGTCAGTAAGTATCTGAACCACTTCATATCCTTTGGATTTTTCTTTTCTGCACTCATTTGCTGATCGGATTTTTCTTTATTTTGACAGATAAGACCTCTCAAGAATTTGAACTTGAAGATCCCGACAATGATCCTCTTCTTGACGCCGTTTCGTTCCTTGAATTTCATGGGACAGAAGCGCGTGAGGGCATTGATGAAGCCAGGACAGGGTTGTCGCGGCTTTTCCCCTACTTCTTCCCGAAGAAAGAGGAACCCGCGACTTTCCTTGCTCTTGCCAAGTGCTTTAACCCTCCCGAAGATCTTGGGCTGAAGATGCGTCATGAGAACATGAAGGTTGCCGTTGAAAGCACGTTGCCTTGGTTGCGATAGTCAACAGACCATTGACTGGGCGAAAGTGGGCAACACGGACAGATAGAGCAGCAAAATGGCGATCATTGATCAAGGCGGCAAAGCTGAATACGAAGAAAATCCTGGCCTATCTCGGGATCAAACCATCTTCAACTCCTAGCTCATCAAGGCCGGAGGTCTAATTGAATGCCTTTTACTTTTCTATATTTTGCTTTCTTTATTTCTTTTGCTGTTGTCGCCATTCTAGCCTTGGCGACAATTACCCTGTCAATCCCTTTAGAGAACTTCTTTTGTAATATCCGTGTAAACTTTCTAGAAAGCAATGAAATTCCTCTTGGTACTATCATTGATCCTGGGATTTTCTTTTCCAGTTAATATTTGATAATTATTCGACCAATCCTTGCTCTCCCGATGCTGCGCCTGCGTCTTCCTTCTCGAAGAAAGTAAAAGCCGATGATAATCTCCTTGAAGGTTCTTCAAGCAAACCTTTGTCGGAAGATTTACAAGAACTTCGACAACAACTTCAATCCATGAAGAAACAAACTCTGGCAATGATGGAACAATCTCGGAAAGCGTCTGAACAAGAACAACTTGCTCTTCAACAAGCCGAAGAGGCTATGATTGCCAAAGATGCTGCTGTATTGGAAGCAAAAGGAGCTACTACCCGAGAAAATAGCATGCTCGAGCTAATGTTGGAAGCTAGCACGGATATGTTAGGTATGTATCTCCAACCTCATGATGCCTCCTCTTTATTTTGTTGTGCCTTCTTCCAAGTTTCTTGCCTTGTTGCCTAATAGGCTCGGTTCTTGATGCTGCCGCCGAAGATCGAAGAGTGAACGAGAGAACGAATCTTCTTGTCAATCTTTCCCTTAACCATGGCTGTTTATTTTGGGCCACCCCTGAACGAACCCAGCAGATTGTCAGGTTCCAAGATCGTGCTTGCCAAGTGCGCGAATTTCTAAATTTTTGCACGACAACATTGACCCTTGTTTTCAAGACTTTGTTTCCTCGGAATGAGGTTCCTGCAACTCTTCCTGAATTGCTAGAGACCTTCAGAGATGCTCCTCGTATTCATAATTTTGTACGAGCCCAATTGACTGCTGGAGCAAGATTCGCCATGATTATGATAAATATTTGCCATCCAAAATTAGACCTGACGAAGATTGTCGTTGATTGCCTGGCGAAAAAATCGCGGCGGAAGAATGATATTGACACGATCAATGAAATGGTGTCTCCTGTGGCCGAGTCGATGATAGATGAGCTTCTTCGGATGGACTCAGAATTCTTCGTCAAGGGATCTTACGCTGAACATAAGACAAGCAGAGGCTTGTCAATAGATAGTATTTTAGGTTTTGACTGATTTGTTCCATATGGCAAAACCTTGTCAAAGAAATTTGTTGTATATCACAAAGTGCTCTATATTGTTGGAGCCCCCGAGCCTTTTGGCTAGAATTTGTACTATTTTTCCCTTTCAAAGATTTCTTCTTTTGTTGTAATAAAACATCTTGATCTCAAGTATCTTAGTGTCGAAGTTCTATATTTCTGTTGCCAGGTTCTTGGACCAAAGCAATGAGATTTTTGACGTATATACTATATTTAATATTACCAGCTTCCGATTTATGTATTTGGCGAGGTATTATTGTACCAAGGCGAAATATTTCGGTAAGTCGAGTTTGTCTGTTTTGTACGTATTTTGAGGCTTGAAGGTGTAGAGCCCCCGAGTGTGTCGACGAATAAGAAGTATATCTTTACTATTTTTATTATATTGCAGCACCGCGAGCCCGCCTCATTAAAAACCTTTCCGGCCCCACTCGGTGCCCCGAAAAAGGAAAAGAGTGCGTCTGAAAACTCGCGGGCGTTTCAGTATATTGTATGTTTACAGAGGAGACTATTTTTCGGCATCTAAGCGTAAAAACGCCTGAGCTGCGCCACGTTCCAAGGATTTGGCTCCACGTTTCCCGTCTTCTTGTCCTTGATTATGTATGCACCTCCTTCGATTACTTCTGTGACGATGTAGGGTCCAAGCCATGGTGACTCTAGTTTTTCATGACTTTTTTGATTGAGTCGCAAAACTAAATCACCAACTTGAAAAGATCTTGGCCGCAGTCGTCGACTGTGGTAATTCTTCAGGTCCTGTTGATATTTAGCGACTCGTGACAGGATTTCGTCTCGAGCTTCGTCAAGTGCATCGACGTCGTCCTCCAAAGCTTTTCTCAAGGTTTCTTCATCATATTCTGTGACTCTTGGAGAATCATGCTCTATTTCTATCGGCAGGACTGCTTCGGCTCCATGGACCAGAAAAACGGCGTTTCCTGCGTCGCCGTATTTGGTGTTGTTCGGATACTCCACAACACACTTGGCAGCTCCATCGGCCAAGTATGCCGAGCTTTTTCCAATGGTCCTAGCAGGCGCTTCTTGATACCATTGCAGATGATGCCATTGGCCTTCTCGACTTGACCGTTGGTCTGTGGATGTGCGACAGACGCAAAACTCAATTTGATGCCCACTTCTGCGCAGTATGCTTTGAACTCCTTGGACGTAAAATTACTGCCGTTGTCTGTGACAATGCTATGAGGGACTCCAAATCTAAAGACGATGCTTTTCACGAACTTAATCGCCGACGCGCCGTCCGGTGAATTTATCGGCTTTGCTTCTATCCACTTTGTAAATTTGTCGACACGACAAGCATATACTCATAACCTCCTGGCGAAGCTTTGTGTAGTTTTCCCACCATGTCGAGACCCCATTGAGCAAAGGGCCAAGACAATGGGATTGGCATAAGTTCTGCTGCTGGAGAGTGAGGTTTGGCGGCAAACCTTTGGCACGCGTCGCAAGTTCTCACTATTTCCTTCGCGTCCTCGATTTGTTAACCAATAAAATCCTGCTCTGAAAACTTTAGCCGCAATAGCTCGGCTGCTCGCGTGGTGCCCGCATATTCCTTCGTGCGCATCTTTCAGAATGATTCTTCCTTCTTCGGGTGTAACACATCTCTGTAGTACGCCCGAAATGCTTCGTTTGTACAACTCCCCTTTTATCACAGTAAAAGCTTTTGATCTCCTAATTATTCGCCTTGCTTCAACTGGATCGTCGGGTATTGTTTTCCTTAGGATATATGATATGTAAGCCTGCATCCATGGAGTGTGCACCATCATGACTAGCTCCTGCTCCTCTTCTTCTTCTACTGGGTCTTTGGTGGTACTCGAGGATTTCTCTTTTTTCTCCTTCTTTATTTTCGCTGGCTTTGTTGATCTCTCGCTTATCTCTTCCCAAAACACGCCTGGAGGAATCGCGAGACACTGTGACCCGATGTTTGCGAGAACATCGGCTTCATCGTTACTCAGCCTGCTGATGTGGTTTACCTCGCATCCATCAAACAATTTCTCCAGCTCATTGTACACCTCTTTGTATGCTATCATACTTTCGTTGACTGCGTCACATTGGTTCATAACTTGCTGTGCCACCAATTGTGAGTCGCCGAAGATTTTTAATCGGGTTGCACCACAAGCTTTCGCCATCTTCATCCCGTGTATGAGAGCTTCATATTCTGCTTCGTTGTTAGACGCATTTGGAAACGTCATTCTTAAGACATATTTCAACTTGTCGCCTTCGGGTGATACCAATATCACGCCTGCTCCAGCACCTTCCAACCTTTTGGACCCGTCGAAGTTCATGGTCCAAGTTCTCGATAAATCTGGAGGCCCCGTGTTTTGTAGCTCCATCCACTCTGCAATGAAATCTGGTAAAACCTGCGATTTTATTGCTTTTCTTTTTCATACGTGATGTGGAGAAAGTTCTATTCCCCAAAGGGAGACACGACCCGTAGCTTCTGGGTTGTTCAGTATATTTGACAAGGGAGCTTCATTGACCACTATTATTGGGTGCGCCGAAAAATAGTGTCGCAATTTTCTTCTGTCGTGAATACTCCATACGCAGTTTCGATATTGCGGGTACCGCTGTTTTGAAACGTTTGCCGATGAAATATACTGGCCTCTGAACTCCGTGAAGCTTGCCTTCTTCTTCTCTCTCGACTACTAGAGCTGTGCTGACCACCTGAGGTGTGGCTGCAATGTATATGAGGAGAGGTTCTTTCTCTTTAGGCGCCACCAAGATTGGTGGTGTCGAAATTGTCCGTTTGAGGTTCTCGAAGGCCCTATCTGCTTCCTCGTTCCATTGAATTTTTTTCCCATGTTTGATCAATGCGTAGAACGGCAATGCCTTTTCTCCTAGCCTGGCGACGAATCTACTTAAAGCTGCGACTCGCCCCGTTAGCTGTTGTACTTCTTTCAACTTTGTTGGCTTTCTCATAGTTACGATGGCCTGGATTTTTTCAGGGTTGGCTTCAATCCCCCTTGCTGATACTAAGAACCCGAGAAGTTCTCCTGCAGGAACTCCAAAAGAGCACTTTGTCGGGTTCAACTTAAGGCAGAACTTGTCGAGGTTGTCGAAGGTTTCCTTCAAATCTTCGATCAGAGACCCCTTTTTTGATGTTATTACGACATCGTCAATGTAGACTTGCACATTTTTTCCAATCTGTGTTGCTAGGCACTTCTGCATCATCCGCTGATATGTTGCTCCCGCGTTTTTCAAACCAAAGGGCATTGTTTTGTAGCAAAACACGCCATAAGGTGTGATGAACGCTGTCTTGGCTTCATCTTCTTCTTTTAATCTGATCTGGTTATAACCAGAGTATGCGTCCAAAAAGGAAAGACGTTCGCATCCTGCCGTGGAGTCGATGATTTGATCGATCCTTGGGAGGGGAAAGTGATCCTTGGGACAATGTTTATTGAGACACGTGAAGTCGACGCACATGCGAAGGACTATTGTGTGTTTTTTCGGCACCATCACTGGGTTAGCTACCCATGTGGCTTCTGTAGATATTTCTTTGATGAAACCAGCATCTTTGAGTCGATCTATTTCCGATAACATGGCTTTGCGGCTAGGTTCCGAAAAACGCCGCAAAGGTTGCTTTACTGGTCTTGCGAGAGGATCCAAATTGAGGTGGTGCTCGGCAAGTTCCCTGGGTACTCCTGGCATGTCAGCTGGACACCATGCGAAGATTTTCCAGTGCTCACGGAGGAACTCGACGAGCGCGCTTTCCTATGCGACATCCATGTTTGCTGCAATGGATGTCGTTTTCTTTGGATCTGTCGGGTGGATCTGTACCTCTTTTGAATCCTTGGTTGTGTTGAAAGTTGGCTCCTTAGAAGATCTCCCTACCTCTGGTAGCACATCATAATCAGTGAACCTTGGCGCCGCATACTCTGCTTCCCGAAAGTTTCTGACAGTCGATGAAAATCCTTGCCGCATTTATCAGATAACGCGAAACTTCCTTTGATTGTGATAGGTCCCTTGGGCCCAGGCAACCTCCACAACAGATATGTATAATGCGGCACTGCCATGAACCTGGCATATGCTGGTCGTCCCAACAGAGCGTGATATTGCGACGGAAATCCACAACTTCAAACTCCAAATTCTCTATCCTGTAATTTTCTCGGGTTCCGAACTGAACGTCGAGGTTGATCTTGCCCAATGGGTAACTTGGCTTCTCTGGTGTAATCCCGTGGAAACGTGTATCGGTTGGTTTCAAGTTTGCCAGGGATATGTTCATCTTCCTCAATGTATCTGCATACATAAGGTTTAAGCTGCTGCCGCCGTCTATGAAAACTCTCGACACGTCGAAACCGGCAATTACTGCGGGTAAGATGAGTGCCGATTGTCCTGGTCGAGGAACTTGCTGCGGATGATCCGCGATTGTGAAGCCGATGTCTTGCCCCGACCAATTTAAGTACTCAACTGTTGGTGGAGGCATCTTCTCTGCCATGAATACTTGTCGTGAGATTACCTTCTGCGCCCTGTTCGATGGCCTAGCTTTCTGAATCATCGAGACCGCACCATTGGAGTTAGGATCAACATATGGAGGTGGGTGTGGTGCTGCCGCTATTCTGAGCTGATGCCGATTTTCGTCCGTAATTGCGGGAGGAGGTGGAAGGTGAATCTCGCTCCTTGGCCCCTGGGGGTTTCTATTTGTGGCTTGGGCATTTGCGATTCCTGCGGCTCGCAACATTGCCTGAAAATTTCGCAATCTTTCTGGAGATGTCCTGCCTCTTTCCGTTATTGTCAAGATAAAAATGCATTTGACACGGACCGTTCATCATCTCTTCGGGGGACACATAAGGTCTTTGAAACCTTGGTCCACTGTTTTGTCTGTTGCCGCGAGAATCGCCTCTATTGTCGCCTTGATGCTCGTTACTCCTTTGATAGTCATCTCGACTATTCCCTCCAGGATTTCCTCGAAAGCCAGCCGATATATGGCCAGGAGCATCGTTGTTGTAGAACTGGCGAGAAAATCGCCTTCTATTTTGATAATTTCGACTACGATCCTCTTCTGGCGACCTGTGTCGCTTGTTGTATATTGCGTCTTCTCCATCTGCCCACTTATTGGCTATCTCCATGAGTGCTGATATAGTCTTAGGGTTAGTTCTTCCTAAGTCCTCAACGAAATCTCCTCGCCGAATTCCTACAACGCATCTATTGCTCTCTCGTCAGATATATCTTCTGCCGAGTTTTTTATAATGTTCCACCGCTGTATATATTTTCTCATCGACTCGTCATGTTTCTGTCGACACGCCCTCAACTCTTCCAATGACGCAGGTTTCTTGCAGGTGGATCGGAAATTTTTCACGAAGATATCCTCAAAGTTATCCCAGCTGTCGATGGAACTTGGGGGGAGTTTCTTTATCCAAGATCTCGCGGCACCGCTCAAGTGAACTTGGATACTTTGCATGGCTGTTGTTCGTTCCTCCTACCAGCTTTACCATCTCTAGATAATCAACGAGCCAATCCTCGGGATCCTGCAAACCGTCGAATTTCTTGAAATTTTCGGGTAACTTGAATCCTTTTGGGACTCGAGTTTTTCGAACCCTTCTCGTAAAGCACGGAGCCCACACATATCTTCGTCAGCGATGTCTACGTTCCCCCTCCTTTCCTGTAGACAGTGTTGGGCCTCCAAGTGCGGAGGTTTGTAGAACAGCAACAAGTTTTCCCTTAAGTGGATCACCCAAGGTTTATCGAACTCAGGGAGGAAGAGGTCAAAGATATCCCTCTCATGCAACCCTGCAACCACAAAGCAAGAAGTCTCTTGTGTCCCCAACACACCTAATAGGTGCACTAGTTCGGCGAAGAGATAGTGAAATACAGGTGGTATGAATATATATGAGCAGTAGCAATGGTGCCAGAAAATAGCTTGCTGGCGTGTAGTTGATGGTGGTAGTATTGCAGCAGTAGTAACACAGTAAAACAGTAAACAAGCAGTAGTAACTCAGCAGTATTTAGGAACAAGGCCTAGGGATTACACTTTCACTAGTGGACACTCTCAACATTGATCACATAACAGAATAGATAAATGCATACTCTACACTTTTGTTGGATGATGAACACATTGCGTAGGATTACACGAACCCTCAATGCCGGAGTTAACAAGCTCCACAATAATGCTCATGTTTAAGTAACCTTAAGTGTAAGATAGATCAAAAGACTAAACCAAGTACTAGCATAGCATGCACACTGTCACCTTCATGCATATGTAGGAGGAATAGATCACATCAATATTATCATAGCAATAGTTAACTTCGCAATCTACAAGAGATCATGATCATAGCATAAACCAAGTACTAACACGGTGCACGCACTGCACCATGCAGGAGGAATAAAACTACTTTAATAACACATCACTAGAGTAGCACATAGATAAATTGTGATACGATGCACATTGCAATCATAAAGAGATATAAATAAGCACTTCACTACGCTCTTCAACAGTGAATAAGTACTTCGTGAAATATAGCCTAAGAGACCCACACGGTGCACACACTGTCACCTTTACACACGTGGGACAAGGAGTCTCCGGAGATCACATAAGTAAAACCCACTTGACTAGCATAATGACATCTAGATTACAAGCATCATCATATGAATCTCAATCATGTAAGGCAGCTCATGAGATCATTGTATTGAAGTACATAGTAGAGAGATTAACCACATAGCTACCGGTACAGCCCCGAGCCTCGATGGAGAACTACTCCCTCCTCATGGGAGCAGCGGTGATGAAGATGGCGGTGGAGATGGCAGCGGTGTCGATGGAGAAGCCTTCGGGGGCACTTCCCCGCTCCCGGGTGCGGAAGAGACTCTGTCCCCCGGATCTTGGCTTCGCGATGACGGCGGCTCGGAAGGTTTCCGTGGGTTTCGTCGTATGTCATAGGGTTTTCGCGACGGAGGCTTTATATAGGCGAAGAGGCGGCGCAGGAGGGCTGACGAGGCGACCACACCATAGGGTGGCGCGGCCAGGACCTGGGCCGCGCCACCATGTCATCTGGGCCCACCAGGGCTCCCCTCCGTGGCTCTCGGGTGTTCTGGATGCTTCGGGCAAAATAGAACACGGGCGTTGATTTCGTCCAATTCCGAGAATATTTCGTTACTAGGATTTGAAACCAAAAGCACAGGAGCGGCCGGCATCTTGTTAATAGGTTAGTTCCGGAAATGCGTAAATACGACATATAATGTGCATAAAACATGTAGATATCATCAATAAAGTAGCATGGAACATAAGAAATTATCGATACGTCGAGACGTATCAGCAACTTGGTGAGTGCTGACGCTCCCTTCTTTCTTGTCGCGCTCTGTCCACCCTTACTTCTGCTGTGTCTCTTGCTCCACTTGTTCTTGGTGGATCTTGAACTGCTGCGGTGGGTTGTGGATTATTTTGCCTAGGATTTTCTTCGGGAGGCGTTGTTGCAAACGTTCCCATAACTCCTACTCCAGCCATCGCCATATTGAACAATGGTTCTCTCGGGTCCCCAGGGGGTGGTCTGGACGCCAGGATGTAAGCTTGTGTTGCCATGTAACCTGCTTCTGGCGTTTTTGGGATGATATTTCCCCTTTCATCAATCGACATAAAGGACATGTCGAGATTTTGAATTATGTTTCCTCTCTGCTTCGGGTATGTTTTGCAACCGAGACATTGCTCTCCTCTGAGCTTCTCTGTGACTGTCTCCCGAAGTTCCTGATTGTCGACTTAGCTCTGCTCGACGCCTGCTGGACGCGGAAGCTGCTTCTTTTCTCCTATTCAAAGATGCTGTCTGCTTTTCCAATTCTCGCTTACCCGAGCAAGTCTATATTGATATGCTTGTAGTTCTTGTCGTACAGTGGCTGTCATTGGTTCTGAACCATCCATGGATCTTGCGGCCCTATCCCACGCTGCTTGCGGGAGTTGTACTCTTTCTCGAGGTGAGGACCCGACGTATTTAGTGCCTAGGCCTTTCTGAGATCAGTGGGATCGATGTAAGGATTTCCCAAATCATCGAAAGCCTCTGACGTTCTGGTTCTGATCGGCCTGCCTCTTCTATCGCGTAGATCTGATGATATTTTGCGTACTGATTTTTGTCAGGATTGGTGATACCATCATATAGAGTGGTGAAGACCTTTCCGATGGCAGCAGATTTCTCGATGAAGTTGAGGCTGTCGGCGCTGTCGGAGTCGCTGCTTATAAAGGAGTCCGCAGACGACTCGAAGGATGTGTTGCTGGAGATCTTGGCGAGCTTTCCGCTTGCCTTGCTGTCGACGAAGCGTGGCGACGAAAACTCCTCGTCACTCGACGAAAAGCTAGAATCGACCGCTGAAAATTCCGACGAGATCGGAACTTCGAGACGGTAGGATCCTTCCTTGTTGACGCCAAATCGGAATTCTCCGAACGTCATGATGATGGGCTCCTCCAGATAGGCACATGCATCCATGCGGGAGGGCGGGTGAGGAATAAAATTGACTAGATCAGTTTTTTCCTGGTTACCTCGATCCATCGTATTGCTTGCCACCGATGAAGTCGACGATCTTGAACGTGCCATCGAGATCAGCTCCTTGCAACCTCTAATTCCCACAGACGGCGCCAATTGACAAAGGATTAACTTGTCAATGCCTACAGATTGTAGACTAGGGTTTTGCTGGAAGTAGAGGGCAAGTAGATCTCGAAGGTTTCAGCCGAAAAGTACTCGACGATTATGAAAACTAGGGTTATGTTGAAAATTCGATCCTTTCTTTGTCCCTCGACTCCCCCTTATATAGGAGGCGGAGCCGAGGGTTTCGTAATACACAAGTTACAGAGTTCGGGAGGGTTTCGTACCCAACCCGTAAGATTACAAATCTCTATCTTTCCTAATACAAACTATCTTTCCTTAACACTAAATGGGCTTCCAAGTCTTCTTATTCTTCGAGTCCTGGGCCTTTAGTAAATCCCGGGTACCATCTTTGGCAGGCCCATTGGGGATGCCTATGTCACATAGGAAATCATAAATGGTTATGGCAAACTTTGTTCTTGGTCAGAGAACTACTAACGGATTGCTCTTATTTAATAAGCAAGGCTTTCATATTAGAATTTATATAGCTGGGCTTTCATATTCAATCATAACAATCTCCTCATAATCATTGATAACTTCAAAGTCATATTCATTCAGATAAAATTTGTACTAAACAAGAAATCATAAAAGACATGATTAACTAAATCATAGCATAAATGGTTGGTTCACAACAACTCAATCGCTTGCTTAAGACAGAGGGAAATAGGTTTACTGACTCAACATAAAAGTAAAAGATAGGCCCTTCGCAGAGGGAAGCAGGGATTAAATCATGTGCTAGAGCTTTTCAAGTTTTGAAATCATATAAAGAGCATAAAAGTAAGATTTTGAGCGGTGTTTGTTGTTGTCAACGAATGGTAGCGGGCACTCTAACCCCCTTGCCAAAAGAACCTTCCAAGAGCGGCTCCCATGAGGGACGGCATCTCTACCAGCAAGGTAGATCATCCCCCTTCTCTTTTGTTTACACATGTATTTTAGTTTTATTATGGATGACACTCCCCCAACCTTGGCTTTCTCAATCCATGGCTAACCGAATCCTCGGGTGCCTTCCAACATTCACATACCATGGAGGAGTGTCTATTGCAAAATTAAGTTGCTTACTGATAAATCAGGGCAAAACATGTGAAGAGAATTATTAATGAAAGTTATTAATTGGGGCTGGGAACCCCGTTGCCAGCTCTTATTGCAAAATTATTGGATAAGCGGATGTGCCACTAGTCCATTGGTGAAAGTCCGCCCAACAAGATTGAAAGATAAAACACCACATACTTCCTCATGAGCTATAAAACATTGACACAAATAAGGAGTAGTATAGTTTGAATTATTTAAAGGTAGCACATGAAGTATTTACTTGGAATGGCAGAAAATACCATGTAGTAGGTAGGTATGGTGGACACAAATGGCATGAGTTTGGTCTAAGGTTATGGATGTATGAGAAGCATTCCCTCTCAATACAGGTCTTTGGCTAGCAAGGTTTGATAGCAAGCATAAAGGTTGAAGGAAACAAACAAATATACATATGATAGAAACAATCATGCATCTTTCTCATAAGCACAAGCAATTTTAACTTCAGAATACTAAACTCATTAGCATAGAGTAATATATCTAAGTGTATTTCTCTCTTCTAATTAAACATCAGGGTGTTGTTGCTATTGACCAATGCTAAGTTTGCCAAAACCAAATAGATTTACTTGATGCTCCCAAAGTGATATCAATACTAATGTCAAGAGTAATCATATAATGGAGATTGCAAACTAAAATAAGGTGTGCAAAAAGTAAATGATAAGACTTCTCATTAATATTCCATAACGATAACTCACACCAACGGATACATAGATAACCAACTAAGAGAGATACTTCCACATTGCATACTATTCCATATGATAACTTCCCTACTCATGATATGACACTACTTGATAGTAAAAGATAAAGGTAGTGATGATGTGATACCGCGGCACTCCCCAAGCTTGGAACAAACCAAGGGGATGCCAATACCGATGATGAATTACTCCTTCGGTGATGATGGCGAATCCTTGCGCTCATCAGACTTCCATGGAAGAGGCTCTCCATCAACAAAAGACGTCTTGGTCTCCGGAAACCTGAAACTAGCAGCATGACTTATGCGCTTAAACCTGTTTTCATACTCACAGTTTTGATTATGAACATCATAGAGTTGAGCTTGGAGTTTGTTGGTGGTGTCGTGAAGTGAGAAGATATCGTCCCACAACTTTGCAGTCTCCCTCTTGTGTCCATCAATGAGTTCAGACACAATCTTGTGAAAGATGTCCACTTCACGCTCAGCCATCTTCTTGTAGTTGAAGACCTCTTGTTCCAGTTTCTCCATCCTGTCTTCCAAACTCCCTTCTCCCTTAGGACCTTGGACATCTTTGATCTGCAACTCTCCATCTACGAGCAGCAATTCTTTGGGGTGCATCTTCAACTCGTTCATGTACGGGTTGACGACGTCCTCAAAGAAGCTGTCCTTCTGAGTTCCCGACGAAGACATGGTAGATCTAGATCGAAGCAGATCTGGCAGAAAACAGCTCGAAACAAAACACGACGAGAAAACGATATACGGACCTCCAGGGGTCCGGGGGATTATATAGCAAATATTTTTACGACAAAAGGAAGGTTCCAGGTCGAACAAGAGTCGGAGAGGGGACAACGAGGCGGTGTCCTCATAGGTCGGCGCGGCCAGATGGGGCCCGCGCCGGCCTATGGGGCACGCCCTCGTGCGTCTCCTCCACTCTGTTTCGATCCCGTAATTTTTCATATTTTCCAAAAACAACAGAAATATTGTTCGGAAAACTAAACGCGGACTTTTTTGTACTGTTACCTATTCAAAGTCGAGTTCTGGCGGACTGTCAATTTGTCCTTTGATGAAAGCCTCCGGTGTTTCCACTTGAATAATATCAACATCAACATTATAAGAATCACCCGAGATATAATGCTTGAGTCTTTGTCCATTCACCACTTGCGTAGCATTGCCTTGGAGAGAGCTAATTTTAATTGCTCCTGAACGATACACCTCCTCAACAACATATGGTCCTTCCCATTTCGAGAGTAATTTCCCTGCAAAGAATCTGAGACGAGACCGATACAATAGGACTTTATCCCCAATATTAAACTCTCTTTTGATGATCCTTCTATCGTGCCATTTCTTAACTTTTTCTTTAAAGAGTTTAGCGTTTCATAAGCTTCACTTCTCCATTCATCTAAAGAACTTAATTGCAGCAACCTCTTATTACCGGCTAGTTTAGGATCTTTATTTAATTCTCTAACCCAATAAGCTTTGTGCTCTAGTTCTAAAGGTAAATGACAAGCTTTTCCATAGACCATTTTATACGGTGACATACCCATGGGATTTTTATAAGCAGTTCTATAAGCCCATAGTGCTTCCTTCAATTTGCTAGCCCAATTCTTTCTAGATTTATTAACGGTCTTTCCCAAAATAGATTTAATCTCTCTATTTGATAATTCTACTTGACCACTAGTTTGAGGGTGATAAGCGGAAGCAATTCTATGATTAATACCATACTTAGCAAGAGTTTTTCTAAAACCTCCATGAATAAAATGAGAACCTCCATCAGTCATAATATATCTAGGTACTCCAAATCTAGGAAATATAACATCTACAACATTTTTATAGAGGTCTCACCATCAGCACTCTTTGTAGGTATAGCTTCTACCCATTTAGTAACATAATCAACAGAGACAAGTATATGAGTGTTCTGAAGAAGGGAAAGGACCCATGAAGTCGAATCCCCAACAATCAAATGGTTCAATAACAAGAGTATAATTCATAGGCATTTCATTGCGTCTAGAGATATTACCAACTCTTTGACATTCATCACAAGATAAGATAAACTTCCTTGCATCTTTGAAAAGTGTTGGCCAATAAAAACCTGATTGTAGAACCTTTTGTGTGGTTCTATCTCCAGCGTGATGTCCTCCATAAACACTACCATGACATTTACTCAATATCTCCTGTTGTTCATATTCAGGAACACATCTTCGCATAATACCGTCTACTCCTTCTTTATATAAGTGTGGGTCATCCCAAAAATAATGCCTCAAGTCATAAAAGAATTTCCTCCTTTGCTGAGCTAAAAAGGTTGGAGGCAAATACTTCGAAACAATAAAGTTAGCATAATCTGCATACCAAGGGCTCTCTCGCGAGCTCACCTTTATTACAGCCAATTGTTCATTTGGAAAACTATCATTAACAGGAACAGGATCATAAGCAATATTTTCCAATCTAGACAAATTATCAGCAACAGGATTATCAGCACCTTTCCTATCTATAATATGTAAATCAAATTCTTGCAAAAGAAGTACCCATCTAATAAGCCTTGGCTTAGCATCTTTCTTTGTCATTAGGTATCTAATTGCAGCATGATCAGTATGAATTGTAACTTTTGAATCAACAATATAGGGTCTAAACTTATCACAAGCAAAGACTACAGCTAACAATTCTTTTTCAGTTGTAGCATAATTTCTTTGAGCAGCATCAAGAGTCTTACTAGCATAATGAATCACATTTAATTTTTTATCTACTCGCTGTCCAAGAACAGCGC
This sequence comes from Lolium multiflorum, assembly GCA_030979885.1. Lineage (NCBI taxonomy): Eukaryota > Viridiplantae > Streptophyta > Magnoliopsida > Poales > Poaceae > Lolium > Lolium multiflorum. The sequence goes on along the minus strand of JAUUTY010000818.1, from coordinate 109,452 downwards.
CTACAGCAAAATCATTAGCATCACACATAAATTCAAAAGGCAAATTCCAATCAGGAGGTTCAACTACAGGAGCAGTTGTTAAGGCTTTCTTTAGAGTTTCAAAAGCTTCCTTACAATCATCATCAAAAACAAAAGGTACATCTTTTTGAAGAAGATTAGTAAGAGGCTTTGAAATTTTAGAGAAATCTTTAATAAATCTCCTATAAAACCCAACATGACCAAGAACACTACGAATACCTTTAACATCCCTCGGATAGGGCATCTTCTCAATTGCTTCAACTTTAGCTCTATCAACTTCAATACCTCTCTCGGAAATTTTATGTCCCAATACAATTCCTTCATTAACCATAAAGTGGCATTTCTCCCAATTAAGAACAAGGTTAGTTTCTTCACATCTCTGCAAAACTTTATCGAGGTTTCGCAAGCAATTATCAAAAGAATTCCCATAGACAGAAAAATCATCCATGAACACCTCTACAATACTCTCGCAAAAGCCATGAAAAATAGCAGACATGCATCTTTGAAAAGTAGCAGGAGCATTACATAAACCAAAAGGCATACGCCTATAAGCATAAGTTCCATAGGGACAAGTAAAAGTGGTTTTCTCTTGATCTTTAGCTTTAACAGCAATTTGTGAAAACCCAGAATAACCATCAAGAAAGCAAAAATGAGTATTTTTAGATAACCTTTCTAGCATTTGATCAATAAAGGGTAAAGGGTAATGATCTTTCTTAGTAACTTTATTAACTTTTCGAAAATCAATGCACATTCTATACCCTACAACTACTCTTTGAGGGATGAGCTCATCATTATCATTAGGCACAACAGTCATTCCTCCTTTCTTAGGAACACAATGCACAGGACTAACCCATCTACTATCAGCAATAGGATATATAATACCAGCTTCAAGAAGTTTTAATACCTCATTCCTTACCACCTCCTTCATTTTCGGAATTAGACGACGTTGATGTTCAACAACAGGCTTTGCATCATCTTCCATATTGATAGCATGTTGGCAAATAGAAGGAGAAATCCCTTTCAAATCATCAAGAGTGTAGCCAATAGCTCCTCGGTGTTTCTTCAATATTTCCAATAACCTTTCTTCCTCAATCTCTGAAAGCTTAGAACTAATAATAACAGGATATATTTTCTTATCATCAATATGAGCATATTTAAGATTATCAGGTAAAGGCTTTAAATCAAAAACAGGATCTTCCTTTGGTGGCGGTGTTGTACCCAAATCTTCCACCGGTAAATCATGCTTGAGAATAGGTTGGCGAAGAAAAATTTCCTCAAGCTCATCTCTTTCTTTCCTAAAAACTTCACTCTCGCTATTCTCCAAATGTTGCTGCAAAGGATTATTAGGAACAAGAACAATAGATGCACACTGCTCCATTTTAAAATCATTACTAGGCAAGTCAGCTTTATAAGGAGTTTTGGTAAATTTAGAAAAGTTAAATTCATAAGGTTCACCAGCAAATTAGTCAAAATTTTCTCTTTCTTACAATCTATAATAGCTCCACAAGTATTTAGAAAAGGTCTACCAAAAATGATAGGACAATAATCACTAGCAGCAGAACCAAGTACCAAAAAGTCAGCAGGATATTTAATCTTACCACATAGAACTTCCACATCTCGAACAATACCAATTGGAGAAATAGTTTCTCTATTAGCCAGCTGAATAACCACATCAATATCTTCAAGTTCACAAGAACCAATTTCATGCATAATCTCCGTGTAAAGTTCATAAGGAATAGCACTAACGCTTGCACCAATATCACATAAACCATAATAGCAATGATCACCAATTCTAACAGATAGCATAGGAACACTAACTTGTTTGGGTTTATTAGGATGTGAAACAATATTAGAAGCATCTTCACAGAAAATAATATGACCATCCTCTACATTTTCAGTCACAAGATCTTTAACTATTGCAACAGCAGGTTCAACTTTTATTTGTTCTTCAGGTTCTATAGGTTTCTTTTCACTTTTTAACCGCACTAGATATAACAGAATACTCTTTCATTTTAGCAGGGAAAGGAGTTTTTTCAATATAAGCTTCAGGAATAACATGATCAGCAGTTTCAACTACAACACATTTATTAATAGATGAATCAATTTTATCTTTATACGGTTCATGATACTTATCAAAATTCTTCTTAGGCAATTCATAATGAGAGGCAAAAGCTTTGTAAAGATTTGCAACAACTTGAGAATCAAGACCATATGTAGCACTCATATTACGAAATTTATCAGTATTCATAAAAGCTTCAATGCATTTATAATCATAAATTATACCGATTCTCTATCTTTGTCGTTCTCCCATCCTTCAGTATTTTCTTGGATCCGATCAAGAAGGTCCCTTTTAAACTCTTCTTTGTTGCGTGTAAATGATCCAGAACAAGAAGTATCCAACAAGGTCTTGTCTTGAAAAGAAAGTCTTGCATAGAAATTATCAATAATAACATTACCAGGAAGCTCATGAATGGGGCATTTGAGCATTAAAGACTTCAATCTCCCCCAAGCTTGGGCAATACTCTCTCCATCATGAGGCCAGAAATTATATATGCGGTTCCGATCCTTGTGAATTTCACTTGGAGGATAGAATTTAGAATAAAATAAAGGCACAATGTCCTCCCAATCAAGAGAATCACCATTCTTCAGCAATTTATACCAATGCGCCGCTTTACCAGACAACGATATAGTGAATAGTTTCTTTCTAACTTCATTCATAGCAATACCTGCACATTTGAATAACCCGCATAATTCATGCAAAAACAGTAAATGATCACCAGGATGAACAGTTCCATCCCCTTCATAGCGGTTATCCATAACACGTTTAATAATTTTCATAGGTATTTTATATGGTATCACTTCCTCACCTGGCGCCTCATCCACTACCGTTGCAGTAGTAGTAGATTTCCCAAATAGAAATTGAAGAGAAGATCTCTCCATAATGACTTATAGCAGCAGGCAGAAATAAAATCAGCACAAACAGTAAAGGTTTTCCTTACCAATTCCACTTACCAATAGCGCTTCACTCCCCGGCAACGGCGCCAGAAAATAGTCTTGATGACCCACAAGTATAGGGGGTGTATCGTAGTATCTTCGATAAGTAAGAGTGTCGAACCCAACGAGGAGCAGAAGGTGTTGACAAGTAGTTTCGATGAAGGATTCACTGTAAATGCTCACAGACAAGTATTCAAGGGGTTTAGATGTAACAGATGAATAAAGTACGAGTAAATAAAATGCGAGAGAAATAATTCAGTCCATGGGTTGGGCAATTCTTTACCAAAGTTTTCATTCTCTCCCATGCTTGAGCAACATGTTCAGTATCTAATTGCTTAAAATTCATTATGCTACTTCTCAAAGATATAATTTTAGCGGGAGGATAATATCTACCAATAAAAGCATCCTTGCATTTAGTCCATGAATCAATACTATTCTTAGGCAAAGATAGCAACCAATCTTTAGCTCTTCCTCTTAATGAGAAAGGAAACACTTTCAATTTAATAATATCACCATCTACATCCTTATACTTTTGCATTTCACAAAGTTCAACAAAATTATTGAGATGGGTAGCAGCATCATCAGAACTAGCACCAGAAAATTGATCTCTCATAACCAAGTTCAGTAAAGCAGGTTTAATTTCAAAGAATTCTGCTGTAGTAGCAGGTGGAGCAATAGGTGTGCATAGGAAATCATTATTATTTGCATTTGTGAAGTCACACAATTTAGTATTTTCAGGAGTATTCATTTTAGCAACGGTAAATAAAACAAACTAGATAAAGTAAATGCAAGTAACCAATTTTTTTGTGTTTTCGATATAGAGAGCAAGACAGTAAATAAAGTAAAACTAGCAACTATTTTTTTTGTATTTTGATTTAGTGTAGCAAACAAAGTAGTAAATAAAATAAAGCAAGACAAAAACAAAGTAAAGAGATTGAGAAGTGGAGACTCCCCTTGCAGCGTGTCTTGATCTCCCCGGCAACGGCGCCAGAAATTTACTTGCTGGCGTGTAGTTGACGTGGGAGTTAGAAATCTTTGTGGTGTAACTTTTCTTCGATCCCCGGCAACGGCGCCAGAAATTTAGCTTGATACGCGTAGATGCACACGTCCGTTGGGAACCCCAAGTGGAAGGTATGATGCGTATAGAAGCAAGTTTCCCTCAGTATGAAACCAAGGTTTAATCGAACCAGGAGGAGCCAAGAAGCACGTTGAAGGTTGATGGTGGCGAAATGTGATGCGGCGCAACAAGGGATTCCGGCGCCAACGTGGAACCTGCACAACACAACCAAAGTACTTTGCCCCAACGAAACAGTGAGGTTGTCAATCTCACCGCTTGCTGTAACAAAGGATTAAACGTATCGAGTGGAAGATGTTTGAAAAGAAAACACAATTGCAGTAGATTGTATGCTATGTAAAGAATAGGACCGGGGTCCACAGTTCACTAGAGGTGTCTCTCCCATAATATAAAAGCATGTTGGGTGAACAAATTACATCGGGCAATTGACAAATAGAGAAAGGCATAACAATGCATATACATGATATGATAAATATAGTGAGATTTAATTTGGCATTACGACAAAGTACATAGACCGCCATCCAACGCATCTATGCCTAAAAAGTCCACCTTCAGGTTATCATCCGAACCCCATTCAGTATTAAGTTGCTAAGCAGCACAATTGCATTAAGTATGGTGCGTAATGTAATCGACAACTACATCCTTAGACATAGAATCAATGTTTTATCCCTAGTGGCAACAGACATCACAACCTTAGAACTTTCTGTCACTGTCCCAGGTGTCAATGAAGGCATGAACCCACTATCGAGCATAAATACTCCCTCTTGGAGTTAAGAGCAAAACTTGGCCAGAGCCTCTACTAATAACGGAGAGCATGCAAGATCATAAACAACACATAAACAATAGATTGATAATCACCATAATCATAGTATTCTCTATCCATCGGATCCCGACAAACACAACATATAGAATTACATATAGATGATCTTGATCATGTTAGGCAGCTCACAAGATCCAACAATGAAGCACAACAAGGAGAAGACGACCATCTAGCTACTGCTATGGACCCATGGTCCAGGGGTGAACTACTCACTCATCACTCCGGAGGCGACCATGGCGGTGTAGAGTCCTCGGGAGATGAATCCCCTCTCCGGCAGGGTGCCGGAGGCGATCTCTGAATCCCCCGAGATGGGATTCGCGGCGGCGGCGTCTCGGAAGGTTTTCCGTATCGTGGCTCTCGTACTGGGGTTTCGCGACGGAGGCTTTAAGTAGGCGGAAGGGCAACGTGGGGGGCCACACGAGGGCCCCACACCCTAGGTCGGCGCGGCCAGGGCCTGGCCGCGCCGGCCTATGGTGTCGGCGCCTCGTGGCCCCACTTCCTTCCCTCTTCGGTCTTCGGAAGCTTCGTGCAAAAATAGGACCCTGGGCGAAGATTTCGTCCAATTCCGAGAATATTTCCTTACTAGGATTTCTGAAACCAAAAACAGCAGCAACTGGCTCTTCGGCATCTTGTTAATAGGTTAGTTCGAAAATGCATAAATATGACATATAATGTGCATAAAACATGTAGGTATCATCAATAAAGTAGCATGGAACATAAGAAATTATCGATACGTCGGAGACGTATCAGCATCCCCAAGCTTAGTTCTGCTCGTCCCGAGCAGGTAAAACGATAACAAAGATAATTTCTGAAGTGACATGCCATCATAATCTTGATCATACTATTTGTAAACATATGTAATGAATGCAGCGATCAAAACAAAGGTAATGACATGAGTAAACAACTGAATCAAAAGCAAAGACTTTTCATGAATAGTACTTCAAGACAAGCATCAATAAGTCTTGCATAAGAGTTAACTCATAAAGCAATAAATCAAAGTAAAGGTGTTGAAGCAACACAAAGGAAGATTAAGTTTCAGCGGTTGCTTTCAACTTATAACATGTATATCTCATGGATATTGTCAACATAAAGTAATATAACAAGTGCAATATGCAAATATGTAGGAATCAATGCACAGTTCACACAAGTGTTTGCTTCTTAAGGTGGAAGGAGATAGGTAAACTGACTCAACAATAAAAGTAAAAGAATGGTCCTTCAAGAGGAAAGCATCGATTGTTGTATTTGTGCTAGAGCTTTTATTTTGAAAACATGAAACAATTTTGTCAACGGTAGTAATAAAGCATATGAGTTATGAAAATTATATCTTATAAGTTGCAAGCCTCATGCATAGTATACTAATAGTGCCCGCACCTTGTCCTACTTAGCTTGGACTACCGGATCTTTGCATGCCATGTTTCAACCAAGTGTCACAAAGGGGTACCTCCATGCCGCCTGTACAAAGGTCTAAGGAGAATGCTCGCATTTTGGATTTCTCGCTTTTGATTATTCTCAACTTAGACATCCATACCGGGACAACATGGACAACAGATAATGGACTCCTCTTAAATGCATAAGCATGTAGCAATGATTATTATTCTCATATGAGATTGAGGATATATGTCCAAAACTGAAACTTCAACCATGATTCATGGCTTTAGTTAGTGGCCCAATGTTCTTCTCTAACAATTTTGCATGCTCCAACCACTAAAATGATAGATCCTTCAGACAAGACGGACATGCATAGCAACTCACATGATATTCAACAATAGTTGATGGCGTTCCCCAGAAGCATGGTTATCGCACAACAAACAACTTAATAAAATATGAAGTGCATAAGTACATATTCAATACTACGATAGTTTTTAAGGCTATTTTGCCCCATGAGCTATATATTGCAAAGGTGAATGATGGAATTTTAAAGGTAGCACTCAAGCAATTTACTTTGGAATGGCGGAGAAATACCATGTAGTAGGTAGGTATGGTGGACACAAATGGCATAGTAGTTGGCTCAAGGATTTTGGATGCATGAGAAGTAATCCCTCTCGATACAAGGTTTAGGCTAGCAAGGTTATTTGAAGCAAACTCAAGGATGAACCGGTGCAGCAAAACTCACATAAAAGACATATTGTAAACATTATAAGACTCTACACCGTCTTCCTTGTTGTTCAAAACTCAATACTAGATATTATCTAGACCTTAGAGAGACCAAATATGCAAATCAAATTTTAGCAAGCTCTATGTATTTCTTCATTAATGGGTGCAAAGCATATGATGCAAGAGCTTAAACATGAGCACAACAATTGCCAAGTATCACATTATCCAAGACATTTTAGAATTACTACATGTAGCATTTTCCAATTCCAACCATATAACAATTTAACGAAGAAGAAACTTCGCCTTGAACATTATGAGTAAAGCCTAAGGACATATGTGTCCATATGCAACAGCGGTGTCTCTCTCCCACAAAGTGAATGCTAGGATCCATTTTATTCAAACAAAAACAAAAACAAAAACCGACGCTCCAAGTAAAGAACACAAGATGTGATTGAATAAAAATATAGTTTCAGGGGAGGAACCTGATGATGTTGTCGATGAAGAAGGGGATGCCTTGGGCATCCCCAAGCTTAGACGCTTGAGTCTTCTTAAAATATGCAGGGGTGAACCACGGGGGCATCCCCAAGCTTAGAGCTTTCACTCCTCTTGATCATAGTATATCATTCTCCTCTCTTGACCCTTGAAAACTTCCTTCACACCAAACTTCAAGCAAACTCATTAGAGGGTTAGTGCACAATTAATAATTCACATGTTCAGAGGTGGCACAATCATTCTTTACACTTCTGGACATTGCATAAAGCTACTGGACATTAATGGATCAAAGAAATAAATCCAACATAGCAAAAGAGGCAATGCGAAATAAAAGGCAGAATCTGTCAAAACAGAACAGTCCGTAAAGACGAATTTAAAGCTGGCACCAGACTTGCTCAAATGGAAAAACTCAAAACTAATGAAAGTTGCGTACATATCTGAGGATCTTGCTCGTAAATTGGCAGATTTTTTCGAATTTTCTACAGAGAACTGTGCCCAGATTCGTGACAGACAGCAATGTTTCTGCGCAGCGATCGCAAATATAACATCAACTTTGACATAGAAACTTTACTTGGCACAAAAACATGATAAGGAGAGGTTGCTACAGTAGTAAACAACTTCCAAGACTCAACAAAACAAAAAATTGCTGTAGTAAAAACATGGGTTGTCTCCCATAAGCGCTTTTCTTTAACGCCTTTCAGCTAGGCGCAGAAAGTGCAAATCAAGTAACATCGAGAGTAGAAGCATCAACATCATAACTTGTTCTAATAATAGAATCAAAAGGCAACTTCATTCTCTTTCTAGGGAAGTGTTCCATACCTTTCTTGAGAGGAAATTGATATTTAATATTACCTTCCCTCATATCAATAACAGCACCAACAGTTCGAAGAAAAGGTCTTCCCAACACAATAGGACAAGATGCATTGCATTCGATATCCAAGACAACAAAATCAACGGGGACAAGGTTATTGTTAACCGTAATGCGCACATTATCAATCCTCCCCAAAGGTTTCTTTTTAACATTATCGGCAAGATTAACATCCAAATAACAATTCTTCAATGGTGGCAAGTCAAGCATATCATAAATCTTTTTAGGCATAACAGAAATACTTGCACCAAGATCACATAAAACATTACATTCAAAGTCATTGAATTTCATTTTAATGATGGGCTCCCAACCATCTTCTAACTTTCTAGGAATAGAAGTTTCAAGTTTTAGTTTCTCTTCTCTAGCTTTTATGAGAGCATTTGTAATATGTTTTGTAAAGGCTAAATTTATAGAACTAGCATTAGGACTTTTAGCAAGTTTTTGTAAGAACTTTATAACTTCAGAGATGTGGCAATCATCAAAATCTAAATCATTATGAGCTACAGCAATGGGATCATTGTTCCCAAGGTTGGAAAAAATTTCAGCAGTTTTATCACAAGCAGTTTCAGCAGTTTTAGCAATTTCAGGCAGTTTTGTACGCTTTGCACTAGGAGTAGAAACATTGCCAACACCAATTATATTACCATTGATAGTAGGAGGTGCAGCAACATGTGAAGAATTAGCATTACTAGTAGTGGTAATAGTCCAAACTTTAGCTACATTATTCTCTTTAGCTAGTTTTTCATTTTCTTCTCTATCCCACCTAGCACGCAGTTCAGCCATTAATCTTATATTCTCATTAATTCTAACTTGGATGGCATTTGCTGTAGTAGTAATCTTATTATCAATATCATTATTAGGCATAACTTTCAATTTTAAAAGATTAACATCAGAGGCAAGCCTATCAACTCTAGAAGCAATAGTATCAATTTTATCAAGCTTTTCCTCAACAGATTTGTTAAAAGCAGTTTGTGTACTAATAAATTCTTTAAACATAGCTTCAAGACCAGGTACACTCCTATTATTATTGTAAGAATTCCCATAAGAATTACCATAACCATTACCATTCGCAGAAGGATATGGCCTATAGTTATTACCAGAGTTGTTCCTATAAGCGTTGTTGTTGAAATTATTATTTTTAATGAAATTCACATCAACATTTTCTTCTTGAGCAACCAATGAAGCTAAAGGAACATTATTTGGATCAACATTAGATCTACCATTCACAAGCATAGACATAATCACATCAATCTTATCACTCAAGGAAGAGGTTTCTTCAACAGAATTTACCTTCTTACCTTGTGGAGCTCTTTCCGTGTGCCATTCAGAGTAATTTATCATCATACCATCAAGAAGTTTTGTAGCCGCCCCCAAAGTGATGGACATAAAGGTACCTCCAGCAGCTGAATCCAATAAATTCCGCGAAGAAAAATTTAGTCCTGCATAGAAGGTTTGGATGATCATCCAAGTAGTCAGTCCATGGGTTGGGCAATTCTTTACCAAAGTTTTCATTCTCTCCCATGCTTGAGCAACATGTTCAGTATCTAATTGCTTAAAATTCATTATGCTACTTCTCAAAGATATAATTTTAGCGGGAGGATAATATCTACCAATAAAAGCATCCTTGCATTTAGTCCATGAATCAATACTATTCTTAGGCAAAGATAGCAACCAATCTTTAGCTCTTCCTCTTAATGAGAAAGGAAACACTTTCAATTTAATAATATCACCATCTACATCCTTATACTTTTGCATTTCACAAAGTTCAACAAAATTATTGAGATGGGTAGCAGCATCATCAGAACTAACACCAGAAAATTGATCTCTCATAACCAAGTTCAGTAAAGCAGGTTTAATTTCAAAGAATTCTGTTGTAGGGTGGAGCAATAGGTGTGCATAGGAAATCATTATTATTTGCATTTGTGAAGTCACACAATTTAGTATTTTGGAGTATTCATTTTAGCAACGGTAAATAAAACAAACTAGATAAAGTAAATGCAAGTAACTAATTTTTGTGTTTTCGAGAGAGCAAGACACAATAAAGTAAAAAAACTATTTTTTTTGTATTTTGATTTAGTGCAGCAAACAAAGTAGTAAATAAAATAAAGCAAGACAAAAACAAAGTAAAGATTGAGAAGTGGAGACCCCCTTGGGTGTGTCTTGATCTCCCCGGCAAATTAATATTTGGCGTGTAGTTGACGTGGGGTTAGAAATCTTTGTGGTGTAACTTTTCTTCAGATCCGCAACGGCGCCAGAAATTTAGCTTGATACGCGTAGATGCACACGTCCGTTGGGAACCCCAAGTGGAAGGTATGATGCGTATAGAAGCAAGTTTCCCTCAGTATGAAACCAAGGTTTAATCGAACCAGTAGGAGCCAAGAAGCACGTTGAAGGTTGATGGTGGCGAAATGTGATGCGGCGCAACAACAGGGATTCCGGCGCCAACGTGGAACCTGCACAACACAACCAAAGTACTTTGCCCCAACGAAATAGTGAGGTTGTCAATCTCACCGGCTTGCTGTAACAAAGGATTAAACGTATCGAGTGGAAGATGTTTGCAAAGAAAACAGAAACAATTAGATTGTATGCTATGTAAAGAATAGGACCGGGGTCCACAGTTCACTAGAGGTGTCTCTCCCATAAGATAAAAGCATGTTGGGTGAACAAATTACAGTCGGGCAATTGACAAATAGAGAAAGGCATAACAATGCATATACATGATATGATAAATATAGTGAGATTTAATTGGGCATTACGACAAAGTACATAGACCGCCATCCAACTGCATCTATGCCTAAAAAGTCCACCTTCAGGTTATCATCCGAACCCCATTCAGTATTAAGTTGCTAAGCAACAGACAATTGCATTAAGTATGGTGCGTAATGTAATCGACAACTACATCCTTAGACATAGAATCAATGTTTTATCCCTAGTGGCAACAGCACATCACAACCTTAGAACTTTCTGTCACTGTCCCAGGTGTCAATGAAGGCATGAACCCACTATCGAGCATAAATACTCCCTCTTGGAGTTAAGAGCAAAAACTTGGCCAGAGCCTCTACTAATAACGGAGAGCATGCAAGATCATAAACAACACATAAACAATAGATTGATAATCACCATAATCATAGTATTCTCTATCCATCGGATCCCGACAAACACAACATATAGAATTACATATATATGATCTTGATCATGTTAGGCAGCTCACAAGATCCAACAATGAAGCACAACAAGGAGAAGACGACCATCTAGCTACGCTATGGACCCATGGTCCAGGGGTGAACTACTCACTCATCACTCCGGAGGCGACCATGGCGGTGTAGAGTCCTCGGGAGATGAATCCCTCTCCGGCAGGGTGCGAGGCGATCTCCGAATCCCCCGAGATGGGATTCGCGGCGGCGCGTCTCGGAAGGTTTTCCGTATCGTGGCTCTCGGCTGGGGTTTCGCGACGGAGGCTTTAAGTAGGCGGAAGGGCAACGTGGGGGCCACACGAGGGCCCCACACCCTAGGTCGGCGCGGCCGGGCCTGGGCCGCGCCGCCCTATGGTGTCGGCGCCTCGTGGCCCCACTTCCTTCCCTCTTCGGTCTTCTGAAGCTTCGTGCAAAATAGGACCGGCGAAGATTTCGTCAGCTCCGAGAATATTTCCTTACTAGGATTTAAACCAAAAACAAAAACAAGAACGGCTCTTCGGCATCTTGTTAATAGGTTAGTTCAGAAAATGCATAAATATGACATATAATGTGCATAAAACATGTAGGTATCATCAATAAAGTAGCATGGAACATAAGAAATTATCGATACGTCGGAGACGTATCAGTTAGTTCCGGAAAATGCATCAAAACGATATAAATTGTGAACAAAACATGTAGGTATTGTCATAAAACAAGCATGGAACATCAGAAATTATAGATACGTTGGAGACGTATCATACGCTTAATCCTTTGTTTTCAGCAAGCCGGTGAGATTGACAACATCACTGTTACGTTGGGGCAAAGTATCTTGATTGTGTTGTGCAGGTTCCACGTTGGCGCCGGTTTCACTGGTGTTGCGCCGCACTACACTCCTCCACCAACAACCTTCACGTGCTTCTTGGCTCCTACTGGTTCGATAACCTTGGTTTCATACTGAGGGAAACTTGCTTCTATACGCATCATACCTTCCACTTGGGGTTCCCAACGGACGTGTGCTTCACGCGTATCAGCTAAACCGTTGCCGGGAGATCAAGACATGCTGCAAGGGGAGTCTCCACATCCAATCTATTTACTTTGTTTTTGTCTTGCTTTACTTTACTTTATTTAAAATCTTGTTTGCTTCATACTAAAAACACAAAAAATTTAGTTACTTTACTTTCTGTCTTATTTACTAGCTCTATATAAAAAACACAAAAAAATTAGTAACTTGTCTTTACTTTATTTTATTTGCTTAGTTTACTTTATTACTACAAAAATGAGTAATTCTGAAGTTGAAGTTCGTTCTTTTAAGCAACAAGGTAGAGAAAGTTTTAAAGATGCTTGGTACAGAATTAGTAATGCTCATCATAGGTGCATTAAGAAACACTCCACTATTATCCTTCTTAGGAACTTTTATGTTGGCCTATCTAGTTGGAATAGGTATGTTCTTGATACTCTTTCGGGAGGTAATTTCCTAGGTACTCCCGCTTTAGAAGCTAGTTGCATCATTGAGAGTCTAGTTGGAATACCACCTGTTAATGAAGTTAAAATTGAAATCTCTCTTGAGGATGTTATGAAAAAATTGGAAACCATAGAGAAAATTTTTCCAATTGTTGAAACTAAATTGGGAATGTTACTTGATAATACTGATAAACTTGATAAATCCTTAGGAGGAATTGATGAAAGAATTGGTGTCCTAGAAACTTGTGTTGTCCATGATAATCAAATCAATAGGATTGGTGAACTTGAAAAAGCTATGGGAACCTTGGGTTCAACTTTTTCTTCTCTTAAGTATAAGGAGAAAGCTTATGTGGGTAAAGAGCAAAAATTCATGTATGCCTCTAAGGTGCCTAAAAAAAATTATTATAGGCCTAAAATTGATAAAACCCCTAGCACCACCATAGAAAATTTAGATAATGGAGCATCTAAGGTACCCTCTGCAACAAGTTGTGTTTGTAAGAAAAATAATAATGTTGATGCTTCATCTCTTGATGTTACTTGATTTGCACTTTCTGCGCCTAGCTGAAAGGCGTTAAAGAAAATCACTTCTTGGGAGATAACCCATGTTTCATTTTATTTACTGTATTGTTGAGTCTTGGAAGTTGTTTACTACTGTAGCAACCTCTCCTTATCATGTTTTTGTGCCAAGTAAAGTTTCTATGGTAAAGTTGATGCTAGATTTGGATTGCTGCGCAGCAGATTTCTTGCATCACGAATTCGAGCAGATCTCTCTGTAAAAAAATCAAAAAAATCGGCAAATTTACGTGCGTGATCCTCAGATATGTACACAACTTTTATTAGTTTTGAGTTTTTCCGTTTGAGCAAGTTAAGTTCCCCTGCAAAATGCGTCATTACGGACTGTTCTGTTTGACAGATTCTGCCTTTTATTTCGCATTGCCGCTTTTGCTATGTTGAATGAGTTTCTTTGTTCCATTAACTTTCAGAAGCTTTGTGCAATGTCCAGAAGTGTTAAGCATGATTGTGTCACCTCTGAATATGTGAATTTTTGATTATGCACTAACCCTCTAATGAGTTTGCTTGAAGTTTGGTGTGGAGGAAGTTTCCAAGGGTTAAGAGAAGAGGATGATATACGATGATCAAGAAGAGTGAAAGGTCTAAGCTTGGGGATGCCCCTGTGGTTCATCCCTGCATATTTTAAGAAGACTCAAGCATCTAAGCTTGGGGATGCCCAAGGCATCCCCTTCTTCATCGACAACTTATCGTGTCACTTCTAGTGAAACTATATTTTTATTCCATCACATCTTATGTTCTTTACTTGGAGCGTCGGTTTGCTTTTATTTTCGTTTTGGTTTGAATAAATTTGGATCCCACCATCCTTATATTGGAGATATTACGCTCCGCTTTTTCATATGGAACACTTGTGTTCTTAATTATGCTTTAATGTTCATGGCGAAGGCTGAAAATTGCTTCGTTAAATTGATTTGGTTGGAATCAGAAAATGCTGCATATGGTTTGATAGCTTGGCAATTGTTTTGAGCTCTCATAGATCATGTTTAAGCTCTTGCATCATGTAGTTTAATCTATTAATGGAGAACTACCGTAGAGCTTGTTAAAATTTGGTTTGCATGATTGGTCTCTCTAAGTCTAGATATTTTCTGGTATAGTGTTTGAACAACAAGGAAGACAGTGTAGAGTCTTATAATGCTTGCAATATGTTCTTGTGTAAGTTTTGTTGTACCTGTTCATACTTGTGTTTGCTTCAAACAACCTTGCTAGCCCAAACCTTGTACTGAGAGGAAATGCTTCTCGTGCATCCAAACACATTGAGCCAAAACTCATGCCATTTGTGTCCACCATATCTACCTACTACATGGTATTTTTATGCCATTCCAAATTAAATTACTTGAGTGCTACCTTTAAAATTTCATTCCTTTGTCTTTGCAATATATAGCTCATGGGACAAATAGCTTAAAAACTATTGTGGTGATGAATATGTAGTTATGTGTCTTAGTTCTTATAAGTTGCTTGTTGAGCGGTAACCATGTTTCGGGGACGCCATCAACTTTTTACCTTTGTTGGATATCATGTGAGATGCTATGCATGTTCGTCTTGTCTGAAGTAAGTGCGATTTCATGATCAAATGGTTTGAGTATGCATGTGTTAGAGAAGAACATTGGGCCGCTAACCAAAGCCATGTATCATGGTGGAAGTTTCAGTTTGGACATACAACCTCAATCTCTTATGAGAATATTATTTGTTGTTGAATGCTTAAGCATTAAAAGAGGAGTCCATTATCTGTTGTCTATGTTGTCCCGGTATGGATGTCTAAGTTGAGAATAATCAAAAGCGAGAAATCCAATGCATGCTTTCTCCTTAGACCTTTGTACATGCGGCATAGAGGTACCCCTTTGTGACACTTGGTTGAAACATATGTCATGCAATGATAATCCGTGTTATCCGAGCTGATTAGGACAAGGTGCGAGCACTATTAGTACTCTATGCATGAGACTTGCAACTTGTAGGAAGTATTATGCATAGCACATATGAATTATTACTACCGTTGACAAAATTGTTTCTATGTTTTCAAAATAAAAGCTCTAGCACAAAAATAGTAATCCATGCTTCCCTCTGCGAAGGGCCATTCTTTTACTTTATGTTGAGTCAGTTTACCCACTTCTTTCTATCTTAGAAGCAAACACTTGTGTTAACTGTGTGCATTGATTCTTACATGTTTACTTATTGCACTTGTTATATTGCTCTATGTTGACAAATATCCATGAGATATACATGTTACAAGTTGAAAGCAATTGATGAAACTTAATCATCCTTTGTGTTGCTTCAATGCATTCTACTTTGAATTTATTGCTTATGAGTTAGCTTTTATGCAAGTCTTGTTGATGCTTGTCTTGAAAGTACTATTCATGAAAAGTTTTGCTATATGATTCATTTGTTTAGTCATTATCTTTGTTAGCAATCTTTTGCTTCAGATCACTCCATTCATCTCATATGCTTTACAATAATGTTGATCAAGGTTATGTTGGTAGCATGTCACTTCAGAAATTATTTGTGTTATCGTTTACCTACTCGAGGGCGAGTAGGAACTAAGCTTGGGGATGCTTGATACGTCTCAAACGTATCTATAATTTCTTATGTTCCATGCTATTTTTATGATAATACTTGCATGTTTTATACATACTTTACAACATTATTATACATTTTCCGGCACTAACCTATTAACAAGATGCCGAAGCGCCAGTTGCTATTCCGTTTTGGTTTTAGAAATCCTCCAAAGGAAATATTCTCGGAATTGGACGAAATCAACGCCCAGGGTCCTATTTTTCCACGAAGCTTCCGAAGACCGAGGAGATACGAAGTGGGGCCACGAGGCGACGCCACACTAGGGCGGCGCGGCCGGGCTTGGGCCGCGCGGCCCTAGCATGTGGGTCCCTCACGTCGCCCCCTGACTTGCCCTTCCGCCTACTTAAAGCCTTCGTCGCGAATACCCCTGTACCGAGAGCCACGATACGGAAAACCTTCTAGAGACGTCGCCGCCGCCAATCCCATCTCGGGGATTCAGGAGATCGCCTTGGCACCCTGCCGGAGAGGGGAATCATCACCGGAGGGGCTCTACATCATCATGCCCGCCTCCGGATTGATGCGTGAGTAGTTCATCCTTGGACTATGGGTCCATAGCAGTAGCTAGATGGTTGTATTCTCCGCATGTGCTATCATTGTTTAGATCTTGTGAGCTGCCTAACATGATCAAGATCATCTATTTGTAATGCTACATGTTGTGTTTGGTGGGATCCGATGAATCTAGAATACTATGTCAAGTTGATTATCAATCTATCATATATGTGTTGTTTATGTTCTTGCATGCTCTCCGTTGCTAGTAGAGGCTCTGGCCAAGTTGATACTTGTAACTCCAAGAGGGAGTATTTATGCTCGATAGTGGGTTCATGCCTCCATTTAATCTGGGACAGTGCCAGAAGGTTCTAAGGTTGTGGATGTGCTATTGCTACTAGGGATAAAACATCGATGCTTTGTCTAAGGATATTTGTGTTGATTACATTACGCACCATACTTAATGCAATTATCTGTTGTTTACAACTTAATACTGGAGGGGGTGCGGATGCTAACCCGAAGGTGGATTATTTAGGCATAGATGCATGCTGGATAGCGGTCTATGTACTTTGTCATAATGCCCTGATTAAATTTCATAGTAATCATCATTGATATGTATTGAATCTTTATTTGTCAATTGCCCACCTGTAATTTGTTCACCCAGCATGCTAGTTATCTTATTGGAGAGACACCATTAGTGGACCCCGGTCCATTCTTTTACATCTGAATACATTCTCCTGCAATCATTGTTCTTTACTGTTCTTTGCAAACAAACACCATCTTCCACTCGATACGCTTAATCCTTTGTTTTCAGCAAGCCGGTGAGATTGACAACCTCACTGTTACGTTGGGGCAAAGTATCTTGATTGTGTTGTGCAGGTTCCACGTTGGCGCCGGTTTCACTGGTGTTGCGCCGCACTACACTCCTCCACCAACAACCTTCACGTGCTTCTTGGCTCCTACTGGTTCGATAACCTTGGTTTCATACTGAGGGAAACTTGCTTCTATACGCATCATACCTTCCACTTGGGGTTCCCAACGGACGTGTGCTTCGCGTGTCAGCAGTAATAATTCATATGTGTTATGCATAAAACTTCCTACAAGTTGCAAGCCTCATGCATCGAATACCAATAGTGCTTGCACCTTGTCCTAATTAGCTTGGATTTACATGGATTATCATTGCATAACATATGTTTCAACCAAGTGTCACAAAGGGGTACCTCTATGCCGCCTGTACAAAGGTCCAAGAAGATAAATCGCATTTGATTTCTCGTTTTTAATAGATCTCAACTTAGGACATTGATACGTCTCCAACGTATCGATAATTTCTTATGTTCCATGCCACTTTATTGATGATATCTACATGTTTTATACACATTATATGTCATTATTATGCGTTTTCCGGAACTAACCTATTGACGAGATGCCGAAAGGCCAGTTGCTTTCTCTGTTTTTGGTTTCAGAAATCCTAGTAACGAAATATTCTCGGAATCGGACGAAATCACCGCCAAAGTTCCTATTTTTCCCGGAAGCTTCCAGAGCGGAGGAGGATGAGAGGGGAGCCCGGGGGCCCCACACCACACCCCGGCGCGGGCCGGGGCGCGCCCCCTAGGGTGTGGGCACCCCGTGGCCCCTCCGACTCCCTCTCGGCGCCTATTTAAGCCTCCCTGACCTAAAAACACCGCCGAGACCACGATACGGAGAAAAACCTTCCAGAGCGCGCCATCGCGAAATCAAGATTCGGGGGACAGAACTCTCGTTCCGGCACCTGGGACGGGAATTGCCCGGCCGTCTCCACCGCCATCTTCACCGCCATCGCTGTTCCCATGATGAGGAGGGAGTTGTTCTCCCTCGGGCCTGAGGGCTCCGCTGTAGCTATGTGGTTCATCTCTCTCTTTATGTGATCTAGTTGAATATCGTCTATGTGCTACTCTAGTGATGTTATTAAAGTACTCTATTCCTCCTCCATGTGTGTAATGGTGATAGTGTGTGCACCGTGTGAGTACTTGGCATAGGCTATGATTATGATCTCTTGTAGATTATGAAGTTAATTATTGCTATGATGGTATTGATGTGTATTATTCCTCCTACATATGCATGATGGTGACAGTGTGCATGCTATGTTAGTTCTTGGTGTAATTATGTTGATCTATCTTGCACTCTAAGGTTATTTAAACATGAACATTGCATTGTGGAGCTTGTTAACTCCGGCATTGAGGGTTCGTGTAACCCTACGCAATGCGTTCATCATCCAACAAAAGAGTGTAGAGTAGTCCTATTATGTGATCATTGTTGAGAGTGTCCACTAGTGAAAGCAGGATCCCTAGGCCTTGCTTCCAAGCATCGAATCTCCGTTTGTTTACTGTTTTATTGCATGTTTACTCGCTGCCATATTTTATTCAGATTGCTATTACCACTCATATACATCCATATTACTTGTATTTCACTATCTCTTCGCCGAACTAGTGCACCTATACACACCTGACAAGTGTATTTGGTGTGTTGGGGACACAAGAGACTTCTTGCTTTGTGATTACAGGGTTGCTTGAGAGGGATATCTTTGACCTCTTCCTCCCTGAGTTCGATAAACCTTGGGTGATCCACTTAAGGGAAACTTGCTGCTGTTCTACAAACCTCCGCACTTGGAGGCCCAACACTGTCTACAGGAAAGGAGGGGAACGTAGCATTTCTGGCGCCGTTGCCGGGGAGGAAAGGTAAAAGGCACTCATACTTCGGTTCCAGGTAACAGTACTTTTCCGGCGCCATTGTGTGTGTGCTCGAAGCTATTTCCTTTAGACTCTGCAATTACATCTTGTTGTTTCTTGTTTTTATTTTCACTAGTTAGGCATAATGGACAACAAAGATCTTTTTATTCTATTTCCTGATTTAAGACATGGATGGTCTGATGCGAAAATTAAAAAACCTATGGAACCTTATTTACATGATAGTAGCAATGTTATTAGTATGAATGCAATTACTGCTAATGCTATGAAGAAGTCTAAGCTTGGGGAAGCTAGTTTACATAAAAATAATCTTTTTAGCTCCTCCGCTTTGGAAGAAATATTTTGCTCTGATAATGCTTTATCTCCCATATGCGATAACTCTAATGATGCTTCTGATATTTTAAATCCACCTGCTGAAAGTATTCCGTATAAAATACCTATGAAAATTATTGAACGTGTTATGGATAACCGCTATGAAGGGGATGGAACTGTCCATCCTAGTAATCATTTACTGTTTTTGCATGAATTATGCGGATTATTCAAGTGTGCAGGTATTTCAATGGATGAAGTTAGAAAGAAATTATTTGATATGTCGCTGTCTGGTAAAGCGGCGCATTGGTATAAACTGCTGAAGGACGGGCGCTCTCTTGATTGGAAGGATATTGTGCCTCTATTTTATTCCAAGTTCTATCCTCCAAGTGAAATTCACAAAGATCGAAACCATATATATAATTTTTGGCCTCATGATGGAGAGAGTATTGCCCAAGCATGGGAGAGATTGAAGACTTTAATGCTCAAATGCCCCAATCATGAGCTTCCAGGTAATATCATTATTGATAATTTCTATGCAAGACTTTCTTTTCAAGATAAGACCTTGCTGGATACTACTTGTTCTGGATCATTCACGAGCAATAAAGAAGAGTTTAAAAGGGACCTTCTAGATCGGATTAAGGAGAACGCTGAAGATTGGGAGAACGACAAAGGTAAAGAGTCAGGTATAAATTATGATTATGAATGCATTGAAACCTTCATGAATACTGATAAATTTCGAAATATGAGTGCTACTTATGGTCTTGACTCTCAAGTTGCTGCAAATCTTTATAAAGCCTTTGCTTCTCATTTAGAATTGCCTAAAAAGAATTTTGATAAGTATCATGAACCTTTTAAAGAGGCTTGCATGAAGAATGACATTGTTGTTAATGATTGCAATAAGCATGCTCAAACTCCTAAGAATGCTATTTCCTATAAGCATGTTAATTTTTGTGGAATACATAGACCTTGTGGAATTAATCAAATAGAAGATGAATATTGTATCCATCACAGAAATGAAAAAACTAGAAAGTGGTCTAGAGCTCTAGATGATCTTGGAGAAAAAGTGTGTGCCCTCTATCCTTTTATTTGTGAACTTTGCCATAGAGTTGGTCATTTTAATTTTCAATGTTCCTCCAATGATAATTCAAACCTCATGAGTGCTGCAAATTTGTATTGTGATGATGAAATTACTCCTAATAAGCATGATGAACTTACCTTATTTTTGAAGTGTGAAGAGTTGTCAAGAAAAATTTCTTTGTTAAATATTAACGATCTTGATATTGATGATGTCCTGCATGGTTGTCTTTCTTATTGCATTGATAATAGCCATACAAATACTTACATACAAAATATTTTAGAAGATGACACCTTGCCGAAATATGATAGGACCGCTGTGTGTTTTCAACTAATTAATGAGAAGGAGGGATCCTCCCAAGTTTCTTCTATTGTTTCTAAAAGTAAATCAGGTTATGCGGACAAGCCACCCTTCAAGCCTCTTCCTCCTAAAGAAGGGAATGAGAAGAAGAAGAAGGGAACGAAGAAGAAGAAGAAGAAGAAGGAGAATAAAAAGAAAGAGGTAACGGCGTATCCCCGCGTGAATGAGATAACGCTAGGTAACCGTAAGTATGTTGCTCCTAATGATTATTATGATAATGAATCTGAGTACGATGATCTTCCTATCCCCTTTACCCATATTAGTGATCATGATTTGGATGAGCACGCTGCCTTTGATATTGAAAATCTCTTTGGTACTGATTATGAAATTAATGATGATAGCATTATTCATGTCCCCTTAAATGATGATATTGAAAGCCCTAAGCTTGGGGATGCTGTGCTTGAAGATCCTATATTTGAGACTTCTACTTTTAGTGAAAATGATGATATTACATATTCAGGTTTAGATAATTACTGTAGAGATGTATATGACACATGCTACAATTATCCTTATGAAACTTGTCATAGTTATGATGGGCTTGCCAAAAACAATTCTTTTAGTATGCAACTTGTTTACCATGTTCAAATTCTTGATAATAATCTTGCTCCAATTACTATTAATGAGAATAACTCTTCTTATGCCAAAATTAATGATACTTCTATGCATATGAACCATGATAAGAATGTTTTAAGTGACGGGTATATTGTGGATTTCATCAATGATGCTACTGAAAGTTATTATGAGAGAGGGAAATATGGTTATATGCATCTTAATAATATTAAGTTTCCCCTCTTTATGTTGAGAATCTTTAAGTTACTCGTGTTTTATCCTCTTATGCTTGCCACTTTGCTCTTCATGAATTCATTTGTGTATAAGATTCTTTTGCATAGGAAGCATGTTAGGCTCAAATGTGTTTTGAATTGCCTCTTGAAGCTCTCTTTTGCTTCAAATACTATTTCTTGCGGGTGCATCACCAAAATTGCTGAGCCCATCTTAATGGCTATAAAGAAAGAACTTCTTGGGAGATAACCCATGTGTTATTTTTCTACAGTACTTTGTTTTATATTTGTGTCTTGGAAGTTGTTTACTACTGTAGCAACCTCTCCTTATCATGTTTTTGTGCCAAGTAAAGTTTCTATGTCAAAGTTGATGTTATATTTGGGATCGCTGCGCAGAAACAGCATTGCTGTCTGTCACGAATCTGGGCATAATTATCTGTAGAAAATTCTAAAAAATCTGCCAATTTACGAGCGTGATCCTCAGATATGTACGCAACTTTCATTAGTTTTGAGTTTTTCCATTTGAGCAAGTCTGGTGCCATTTATAAATTCGTCTTTACGGACTGTTCTGTTTTTGACAGATTCTGCCTTTTATTTCGCATTGCCTCTTTTGCTATGTTGGATTTATTTCTTTGATCCATTAATGTCCAGTAGCATTATGCAATGTCCAGAAGTGAAAAGAATGATTGTGTCACCTCTGAATGTGTGAATTATTAATGATGCACTAACCCTCTAATGAGTTTGCTTGAAGTTTGGTGTGCAGAAGTTTTCAAGGGTCAATAGAAGAGGGTGATATAATGTGATCGAGAAGAGTGAAAGGTCTAAGCTTGGGGATGCCCCAGTGGTTCATCCCTGCATATTTCAAGAAGACTCAAGCATCTAAGCTTGGGGATGCCCAAGGCATCCCCTTCTTCATCGACAACTTATCAGGTTCCTTCTAGTGAAACTATATTTTTATTCGGTCACATCCTATGTATTTTACTTGGAGCGTCTGTGTGCTTTTATTTTTGTTTTTGTTTTGTTATCTTAGTTCTCTGAATAAGTTCATCCTTGTGTGGGAGAGAGACACGCTCCGCTGGTTCGTATGAACACATGTGTTCTTAGCTTTTAATTTTCATGGCGAAGGTTGAAACTGCTTCGTTAATTGTTATATGGTTGGAAACGGGAAATGCTACATGCAGTAATTGGTATAATGTCTGGAATAAGGTGAAACTTGGCAATTGTTGTGCTCGTATAGATCTTATTTAAGCTCTTGCATCATGTACCTTGTACCCATTAATGAATAATTGCATAGAGCTTGTTAAAATTTGGTTTGCATGATTGGTCTCTCTAAGTCTAGATATTTTCTGGTTGAGGTGTTTGAACAACAAGGAGACGATGTAAAGTCTTATAATGCTTACAATATGTTTATATGTGAGTCTTGCTGCACCATTTCATACTTGAGTTTGCTTCAAATAACCTTGCTAGCCTAAACCTTGTATCGAGAGGGAATACTTCTCATGCATCCAAATACTTGAGCCAATATTCATGCCATTTGTGTCCACCATACCTACCTACTACATGGTATTTCTCCACCATTCCAAAGTAAATTGCTTGAGTGCTACCTTTAAACAAATTCAAAAGTTATTACCTCTTATTTGTGTCAATGTTTTATAGCTCATGATGAAGTATGCGGTGTTTATCTTTCAATCTTGTTGGGCAACTTTCACCAATGGACTAGTGGCTTCATCCGCTTATCCAATAATTTTGCAAAAAGAGCTGGCAATGGGATTCCCAGTCCCAAATTAATTAATAAAAATAGACACTCCTCCATGGTATGTGATTGTTGGACGGCACCCGAAGGATTCGGTTAGCCATGGCTTGAGAAAGCAAAGGTGGGGAGGAGTGTCATCATAATAAAATTAAAATAAAAAGGCACTCCTTCATGGTATGAGATTGTTGGCAGGCACCCGAGGATTCGGTTAGCCATGGTTTGTGAAAGAAAGGTTGGAAGGAGTGCCACCCAAAAATAAAATAAAATGGGAGCCGCTCTTTGAAGGTTTGTCTGGCAAGGGGGTTAGAGTACCCGCTACCATTCGTTGACAACAACAAACACCTCTCAAAACTTTACTTTTATGCTCTCTATATGTTTTCAAAATCAAAGCTCTAGCACAAATATAGCAATCGATGCTTTCCTCTTTGAAGGACCATTCTTTTACTTTATTGTTGAGTCAGTTTACCTATTCTTTCTATCTTAGAAGCAAACACTTGTGTAAATTGTGTGCATTGATTCTTACATGTTTACCTATTGCACTTGTTATATTACTTTGTGTTGACAATTATCCATGAGATATACATGTTAAAGTTGAAAGCAACCGCTGAAACTTATATCTTCCTTTGTGTTGTTTCAAAGCTTTCTACTAAGAATTTATTGCTTATGAGTTAACTCTTATGCAAGACTCATTGATGCTTGTCTTGAAAGTATTATTCATGAAAAGTCTTTGTTATGTGATTCATTTGTTTACTCATTATCTTCATCATTGCTTCGAATCTCTGCATTCATCTCATGTGCTTTACAATAGTATGATCAAGGTTATGATGGCATGTCACTTCAGAAATTATCTTTGTTATCGTTTTACCTGCTCGGGACGAGCAGAACTAAGGGATGCTGATACGTCTCCAACGTATCGATAATTTCTTATGTTCCATGCCACTTTATTGATGATATCTACATGTTTTATACACATTATATGTCATTATTATGCGTTTTCCGGAACTAACCTATTGACGAGATGCCGAAGGCCAGTTGCTGTTTCTGTTTTTGGTTTCGAAATCCTAGTAACGAAATATTCTCGGAATCGGACGAAATCACCGCCAAAGTTCCTATTTTTTCCGGAAGCTTCCAGAGCACCGGGATGAGAGGGGAGCCAGGGGGCCCACACACCCGGCGCGGGCCGGGGCGCGCCCCCCTAGGGTGTGGGCACCCCGTGGCCCTCCGACTCCCTCTCGGCGCCTATTTAAGCCTCCCGACCTAAAAACACCGCCAGAGACCACGATACGGAGAAAACCTTCCGGAGCCGCCGCCATCGCGAAATCAAGATTCGGGGACAGAACTCTCTGTTCCGGCACCTGCGGACGGGAATTGCCCCGGAAGCCGTCTCCACCGCCATCTTCACCGCCATCGCTGTTCCCATGATGAGGAGGAGTAGTTCTCCCCGGGGCTGAGGGCTCCGCTGTAGCTATGTGGTTCATCTCTCTCTTTATGTGATCTAGTTGAATATCGTCTATGTGCTACTCTAGTGATGTTATTAAAGTACTCTATTCCTCCTCCATGTGTGTAATGGTGATAGTGTGTGCACCGTGTGAGTACTTGGCATAGGCTATGATTATGATCTCTTGTAGATTATGAAGTTAATTATTGCTATGATGGTATTGATGTGTATTATTCCTCCTACATATGCATGATGGTGACAGTGTGCATGCTATGTTAGTTCTTGGTGTAATTATGTTGATCTATCTTGCACTCTAAGGTTATTTAAACATGAACATTGCATTGTGGAGCTTGTTAACTCCGGCATTGAGGGTTCGTGTAACCCTACGCAATGTGTTCATCATCCAACAAAAGAGTGTAGAGTAGTCCTATTATGTGATCATTGTTGAGAGTGTCCACTAGTGAAAGCAGGATCCCTAGGCCTTGCTTCCAAGCATCGAATCTCCGTTTGTTTACTGTTTTATTGCATGTTTACTCGCTGCCATATTTTATTCAGATTGCTATTACCACTCATATACATCCATATTACTTGTATTTCACTATCTCTTCGCCGAACTAGTGCACCTATACACCTGACAAGTGTATTTGGTGTGTTGGGGACACAAGAGACTTCTTGCTTTGTGATTACGGGGTTGCTTGAGGGATATCTTTGACCTCTTCCTCCCTGAGTTCGATAAACCTTGGGTGATCCACTTAAGGGAAACTTGCTGTGTTCTACAAACCTCTGCACTTGGAGGCCCAACACTGTCTACAGGAAAGGAGGGGAACGTAGACATCACATCCATACAGGACAACATAGAAAACAGATAATGGACTCCTCTTTAATGCATAAGCATTCAACAACAGATAATATTCTCATAAGAGATTGAGGATGAATGTCCAAAAAACTTCCACCATGATACATGGCTTTGGTTAGCGGCCCAATGTTCTTCTCTAACATATGCATACTCAAACCATTTGATCATGATAAATCACCCTTACTTCAGACAAGACGAACATGCATAGCAACTCACATGATATTCAACAAAGGTGTAAAAAGTTGATGGCGTCCCCAGAAACATGGTTACCGCTCAACAAGCAACTTATAAGAACTAAGATACATAGCTACATATTCATCACCACAATAGTTTTTAAGCTATTTTCCCATGAGCTATATATTGCAAAGACAAAGGAATGAAATTTTAAAGGTAGCACTCAAGTAATTTACTTTGGAATGGCATAAAAATACCACATAGTAGGTAGATATGGTGGACACAAATGACATGGTTTTGGCTCAAGGTGTTTGGATGCACGAGAAGCATTTCCTCTCAGTACAAGGCTTTGGCTAGCAAGGTTGTTTGAAGCAAACACAAGTATGAACAGGTACAACAAAACTTACACAAGAACATATTGCAAGTATTATAAGACTCTACACTGTCTTCCTTGTTGTTCAAACACTTTACCAGAAAATATCTAGACCTTAGAGAGACCAATCATGCAAACCAAATTTCAATAAGCTCTACGGCAGTTCTCCACTAATAGATTCAAACTACATGATGCAAGAGCTTAAACATGATCTATGAGAACTCAAAACAATTGCCAAGCATCAAGTTATTCAAGACCATATGAAGCATTTTCTGATTCCAACCAAATAGCAATCAACGAAGCAATTTTCCAGCCTTCGCCATGAACATTAATGCATAACTAAGAACATAAGTGTTCCATATGAAAAAGCGGAGCGTGTATTCTCCAATACAAGGATGGTGGGATCCAACTTTATTCAAACCAAAACAAAAACAAAAACAAAAAGACGCTCCAAGTAAAGAACATAAGATGTGATGGAATAAAAATATAGTTTCACTAGAAGTGACCTGATAAGTTGTCGATGAAGAAGGGGATGCCTTGGGCATCCCTAGCTTAGATGCTTGAGTCTTCTTGAAATATGCAGGGATGAACCACGGGGGCATCCCCAAGCTTAGACTTTTCAATCTTCTTGATCATATTGTATCATCCTCTTCTCTTGACCCTTAAAAATTTTCTCCACACTAAACTTAAAGCAAACTCATTAGAGGGTTAGTGCATAATCAAAAATTCATATATTCAGATGTGACATAATCATTCTTAACACTTCTGGACATTGCACAAAGCTACTGAAAGTTAATGGAACAAAGAAATCCATTCAACATAGCAAAAGAGGCAATGCGAAATAAAAGGCAGAATCTGTCAAAGAACGTCCGTAAAGATGAATTTTTCGAGGCACTTAAGCTCAGATGGAAAAACTCAAAACTAATGAAAGTTGCGTACATATCTGAGGATCACACACGTAAATTGGCAGATTTTTTGATTCTTCTACAGAGAGAAGGACGCGAATGACAATTACATTTCTGCGTAGAAATCCAAATCTAGTATCAACTTTACTATAGAGACTTTACTTGGCACAAAAAACATGATAATGAGAGGTTGATACAGTAGTAACAACTTCCAAGACTCAACAATACAGAAGTAAAATAAAAACATGGGTTATCTCTCAAGAAGTGCTTTTCTTTAACGCCTTTCAGCTAGGCGCAGAAAGTGCAAATCAAGTATTATCTAGAGAAGAAGCATCAACCTTATTACCTCGGGCTTTACGCCTACCTTTCTTATTCTTATTCTTATTTTTACTCTCTGGTTTAGGAAATACATGACCGCCTCCCGGTGTAGAGGTGAATTTTAGGGTGCCTTTTCCCACATCTATGGTTGCTCCCAATAGTTTCAACAGGGATCTTCCAAGTGTGATTTGTCTTGTTCCTACACATTCAATAACAAGATAATCAGTGGATACCGTTCTTCCAAGAATGGTTGTGAACACACCCTCGACTATTCCCTTAGGAATTATAACAGAGTTATCAGTAAGAGTTATTCCTTATCCACCTTCAGTAAGTCCCCAGAGTGTCAAAGATTCATAAATACTCTTAGGCATAAGGCAAAATTCAGACGTAATATCACAACGGACATAAAAAATTTCACCACCAATAGTAACTTTAATAGTAGGATCCCACATTGAAGGTTCAGAGTTTACTAAAACATGATCAAGACGCTCACGAATCTGACTATACCTTTCTTTCAAGCAAGATGTATTTGTCTCAAGAGTGTTTAATCTATTATAAATACTAACAAGAGATGAATCAAAATTATTAGCTGAACTATATGATGCAACCAATTTTTTTATGGCATTAAAATCTTGATCCCCATCACAATGAAGGAAATCTCCTCCCACTACAGCATCCAAGGCATATCTATAGCGAAGCATAAGCCCAAAATAAAAGTTACTAAGGAGCAGACTTAGAGT
Source organism: Lolium multiflorum (assembly GCA_030979885.1). Lineage (NCBI taxonomy): Eukaryota > Viridiplantae > Streptophyta > Magnoliopsida > Poales > Poaceae > Lolium > Lolium multiflorum. The sequence continues at coordinate 81,027 of JAUUTY010000818.1, read as the reverse complement.
CATTTTAGGTTCAGTTTTACGATAAGAATCAAAAATTCTAGACCAAGCATCTTTAAAACTCTCCTCATCCCCTTGTTTAAAAGTGAAGATTAATTCCTCAGGTGAAGAAGTAACAGGTACAGAGCTAGACATGATAAGAAAATAAACTAAATGCAAGTAACTAATTTTTGTGTGTTTTTGATATAGAGCAAGTAAACAAGACAAATGAAAATAAAGTAAGCAACTAATTTTTTTGTGTTTTTGATATAAAGCAAACAAGACAGAAAATAAAATAAAGTAAAGCAAGACAATAACAAAGTAAAGAGATTGGATGTGGAAGACTCCCCTTGCAGCGTGTCTTGATCTCCCCGTCAACGGCGCCAGAAAGAGCTTGATAACGCGTGAAGCACACGTCCGTTGGGAACCCCAAGAGGAAGGTGTGATGCGTACAGCAGCAAGTTTTCCCTCAGTAAGAAACCAAGGTTATCGAAGAGTCAAGGGCCACGTGAAGGTTGTTGGTGGAGGAGTGTAGTGCGACGCAACACCAGTGATTCCGACGCCAACGTGGAACCTGCACAACACAATCAAGATACTTTGCCCCAACTTAACAGTGAGGTTGTCAATCTCACCGGCTTGTTGAAAACAAAGGATTAAACGTATGGTGTGGAAAATGATGTTTGTTTGCGAAGAACAACAGAGAACAGAGATTGCAGTAGATTGTATATGTAAAATAATGGACCGGGGTCCACAGTTCACTAGTGGTGTCTCTCCAATAAGATAAATAGCATGTTGGGTGAACAAATTACTGGGCAATTGACAAATAAAGATTCATATACATATCATGATGATCACTATGAGATTTAATCACGGCATTACGACAAAGAACATATACCGCCATCCAGCATGCATCTATGCCTAAATAGTCCACCTTCAGGTTAGCATCCGCACCCCTTCCAGTATTAAGTTGCAAACAACAGACAATTGCATTAAGTATGGTGCGTAATGTAATCAACACAAATATCCTTAGACAAAGCATTGATGTTTTATCCCTAGTGGCAACAACACATCCACAACCTTAGAACTTTCTGTCACTGTCCCAGATTCAATGGAGGCATGAACCCACTATCGAGAATAAATACTCCCTCTTGGAGTTACAAGTATCAACTTGGCCAGAGCCTCTACTAGCAACGGAGAGCATGCAAGAACATAAACAACACATATATGATAGATCAATAATCAACTTGACATAGTATTCAATATTCATCGGATCCCACCAAACACAACATGTAGTATTACAAATAGATGATCTTGATCATGTTAGGCAGCTCACAAGATCTAAACATGATAGCACAAGAGGAGAAGACAACCATCTAGCTACTGCTATGGACCCATAGTCCAAGGATGAACTACTCACGCATCAGTCGGAGGCGGGCATGGTGATGTAAAGCCCTCGGTGATGATTCCCTCTCCGGCAGTGCGGAGGCGATCTCCGAATCCCCGAGATGGGATTAGCGGCGCGCGTCTCGGAACTTTTCCGTATCGTGGCTCTCGGTAATAGGGTTTCGCGACGGAGAGTTTAAGTAGGCGGAAGGGCGGCGTCGGTGGAGGCACGAGGGCCCCACACCATAGGGCGGCGCGGCCCCACCCCGGCGCGACCCTGGTGTGGGCGCCTCGTCGCCCCACCTCGTATGCTCTTCGGTCTTCAAGCTCCGTGGAAAAATACCCAGGCGTTGATTTCGTCCAATTAGAGAATATTTCCTTTGTAGGATTTCGAAACCAAAAACAGAAAACAGAACTGGCGCTTCGGCATCTTGTTAATAGGTTAGTCTTAAAATGCATAATAATGATGTAAAGTATGTATAAAACATGTGAGTATTGTCATAAAAGTAGAATGGAACATAAGAAATTATAGATACGTTTGAGACGTATCAGTCGGCGCCGGGCTCGGCGGTCTGGCGCAACCGGGCGTGGGACCGGCGCGCCGCCGTCTCAGGCTGCGCCGGCAGAACCTTGTCTTCTTCCCTCGCGCATGCCTCCTCTCCTTTCTCGCGCTTCCATGTGATGTCTTCATGTCCACCTTCATGCTCCGTCGCCTTCACGTCCGCTTCTTGTCCAGTGCTCCTCTCCTCTCGTGCGATGCTTGCTCCCTCTTCATACCCGATCATACATAAGTAATAGGACTTAGACGGTATAAAGTTCTCATCGATCAAAGTATCACTTAGGAACAAGTTCACCTGTTGTTTGAGTAGCTTCGCACGAGCTCGTGTCATTGGTCCAATCCTGACTTCATTGGACTTGAGCTTCACAGCAGCATCGTCTTCATCTTGCAATGACAGAGGTAGTAGTGTAGTAGGGATGTCCTCATCACTCGGAGGTTATAGCATTTCGTGTATGTTTGTAGAGTGGAGCGACCTCTATTTTATAGGCACACAGGAGAAGGCAAATGAAGCCGTACCTGGTTGAGCTTCATCAGGTGGAGGCGGAACTTATGGATATCAATATGCTGCGAGATCATCCCCTCCACGGAACGCCGCCGCCGTAGACATGTACTTATCACGCCAAGCCTAATGCTAGACGATCGATTCCAAACTCCAATCCGTCGACGCTCATCCGAAGAAAAACACCGACCTGGGGCGTGCTGGAGGACTTTTATTCTCATCGCCGCCGATGCCCCTGCACCGGAGATGAAGAACTCGAAGACATAGACCGAACATCCGATCTGTGGTTCCCCTGCCCTCCGGCCGTCGTGGCAGCAAGGGAGGGAAGGGGAGCATGGGAACCGGCAGTGGCGACGCGAGAGGTACCCTATGTTCATCTACTCCGTTGATATTATACCTGAGCATTTCTCGGGCCGGGCCGGGCCGACCAAGGCCCGACGCGGAAAATCTCGGCCAGGCCGGCCCGACCGTTGGGCCGCTGGCCCAAGCCGGCCCATAAGGAAAGCCCGTCGGGCCGCGGGCCTCGGGCGGGCCGCTTCCTTAAATCGCGCAAAAATCTGGCCCGGCCCGGCCCATGCGACCATCGGGCAAAAATCGCCCAGGCCCGGCCTGGTCGGGTCGGGCTTGGCCCAGGAATTTCGGGCCGGGCCGGGCCGACCGGGCCGGGCTGCCCATGGCCAGGTATGGTTGATATGCATGTTTAGTTTACCTGTTGTGTTTGTATAGTCATGATTTATCAGCTATTTATTTGAATTAAATCATATGATAATTTGCTTATATATTCAACATGTGCCGGCTCCCTCGATTTACACCCCGCGCGAAGGGGCTGTTATGGTTTTGCTGGCGATTCTATTGGGATCGAAAGTAAGATAGAAAAGTAAGATAGGAAAAGAAACGGATTAAACTGGACAACGTCGCAATAGAAGTCATTTTAAAAACTAGGTTTTCTACGACAGTGTCAGGTGGTAGCACATGTCGTTCTCTGAGATCGATATTCGGTCCCACCTGTCACAGACAAGTTTGCGGCACGTCAAGCACCCCTACCGGCACCGGGAGGCATGGAGGGCCTACCACCGGCCATCACGTGCGTGCGCGACCGGGTGCCCCAAAGTCGGCTCGCGCGCAGGCGCAGAAGATCCCGGGCAGTTCTTTGTATTCCCCCGCGCGCTTGGCCCAATGATCCTCCGTTCGTACAGGAGGAGGAGCAATCCTATGAACAACAGCACACGCAGCAGCGACCCCCACGAACCACACCAACTACTACTCCTGGAGTACTACTAGTCAAAAAGCCACACCCGAGATCAAACCCCAAGAAATCCAAGCACCCACTCGCTCGCTAATTATTCCATCGCGATCCGCAGATATTCATTCCTACGCAAACAAACACAAACACAGCAGCGGCTGCCAGAAAAGAAAAGAAATTAAAAGGGGGCCTGAACCCTGACGAAAAGAAAGATAGAGAGAGAGAACAGCAGTAGCAATACTACTACTACTACAAGGATGGAAGCGATCCAAATCGGAACCCAATCCCAAAGGCGTCGCATGAATAATCATCCACCAGAAGCAGTAGCCCTCCGTGTTGCCTTGTTCCTGTTTCCTCCCCAATCTCCTCCTCATTCCCACATCCCTATCTCCACTCCACTCCACCGCCCCCGCGCCCCGTCCCTCTGCTCTTGTTCGTAGCAGTAGTGTTTAATCCATCATCATTGCGTATTAATTATCCCGCTCCCTCGCTCGCGCCGGAGAAGATCCGGCCGCACATCGATTCGGCTTTTTCCTCGCCTCGCCTCGCCTTGGCTATATACATAGTAGGCTGGAGGAAAAGTGCGGCGGCATTTGTTGCTGTTTGTTTTGGTGCGGGCAAACCCTACGAGAGGGGAAAGGGCTGTGTGGAGGAAGTTTGGATCTAGGTTTGCCGGTTTCCGGCCGCCGCCGCCGCCTTCATGGAAGCCGCCGCCGCCGGTGACGGGGACGGGGCGCCGCCGGAGGAGAGGACGCCCCCGGCTCCTTCTCCGCCTCCGGCGCCGGCAGCCGTCGCACCCGCCCCGGCTACGGCCTTGGCCTCGGCCTCGGCCTCAGCCTCCGGGGGCGGCGGCCCCTCTGGCTCCGGGGAGAAGACGGCCAAGCGCATGATGAAGACCCCCTACCAGCTGGACGTCCTCGAGCAGACGTACCAAGGTGCGCCGCCACTTCCCATGCCTCGAAATGTTTTCCATGTTTTCCCCCCTTCCGAATTAACCGCTCACCGCGAGGATTTTGATTCCATTTTCGGTCTCTCGGGGTGCAGCTGAGCAGTACCCGACGGAGGCCATGCGCGCCGAGCTGTCGGTCAAGATAGGCCTGTCGGACAGGCAGCTGCAGATGTGGTTCTGCCACCGCCGCCTCAAGGACCGCAAGCCGCCCGCCAAGAAGCAGCGCCGCGACGACGACGTCCCGGCGGCCGCGCCCCTGCCGGTATCGCCCGTGTTAGCGCCGCTGCACGCAATGCCGCTGGCGAGCAGCGACCACATGATGGGCGGCGGCGGCAGCCCGTACGACGAGCCGCTGCACCCGGCTCACACGCGCAGGGGACCCGGACGGTCCTCCGCTGTGCCCAGGATTTCTGGGCCTGACATCGGGAGGAGGTACTACGAGCCGCTGCCTGTTATGCTTGCGCCACCCGTGCCGCCGATGCAGTACAGGCAAGACGAGCTCAGGATTATCACTTCCGTCGAGTCGCAGCTCGGGGAGCCCATGAGGGAGGATGGACCCGTGCTTGGCAGCGATTTTGATCCGCTTCCTCCTGGCGCCTTTGGTGCACCCATTGGTACTTACTTCCTCATAAACCTCTCAAGTTTTAAGAATACACAAATCTGACCTGTAGCTCAACATAGTGGAAACTTGAAGGCCTAGGTGTGATTTTGCACCAAAGTATTTTACCGTATATACTACTGATGAACCCCACAATCTGACGCACTACTGTTTTCTCTAATACTATGGTGAAGAGTTCGAATTTAGATGTTCTGCGTTGTGTCTTGTTAGTGCACGGTTCACTGCCCTATTTTCACACTTTGTGCACTGCTTTGATTTACAGCTTCAGATGCACCGTCTTTGGGTATGGATGAACTGCATAAAAAATAGAAAAATAAAAAAGGATAAAACCAACGAAAACAACCAGCGGAAGGGAGCCAGGCTCATCCCGTGTTAAATAGGAAGTGGGTTGCACCTTCAGTGACTTTGAGAAGCAAAGTCACCAATCTCAGCCCTCTATTTAAGATCCAACGGACTAGTTTGGCTCAGATTTTGAACTCAAAATTTCAAACTGTTCAGAAAAAATTGAAAAAAATCCACTAAATCATAAATGTTTCGTTTCATATTCTGAGGAAGTGTCAATCCATTCAAGTGAGCGGTAAGAAATCACTGAAGCTGCGCTCGAAGTGAAGAACAATGCTATGGGATTGGGATGAGTCATTAGCTAATATAATCAAAATCTACTTAGCATATGTTGGAGAAGAATGACTGATCAAAGAAAAGCTAGAATGGTAAGTAAGTAATCACTAAAGCAAATTGAGAAGATTGAGCGCGGCTTCCTCTGGGCTGGGCGCGCTGCTGCCAACTGTGGCAATTGGTGACACGTCTGCCGTCAGGATGTAAACCCATGGAGGTTTGGGAGTCCAGGATCTCAAGCGTGCACGCACAGATGACAGCCGAGCTTGGACTCAGCCTGCAATTCTCTGCCAAGGAACGCACACTCTTCTTCGCGTCAATGACCAAGCCATCAGAGAGATCGCGCCACTACTATACAACTGCATACCCAAGAGACGTCGCAAGATCAGGACCGTGTCTCACGGGCTACAGGGGAACAGCTGGGCAAGAGACATTCAGGGAGTGCATGCTATTCATGAGATTGGCCAGTACTTACAACTTTGACACATGATCCAGGGAAGTGGACTGCTTCAGGCAACTAATCTGGCACCTATTCTGCGAGCTCGTGCTACATAGCCACCTTCCACGGATCGACGACTTGTTACTCCTGGAAGCTGATCTGGAAAACATGAGCTCCACCAAAGGTCAGATTCTTCCATAGGCTGGCCAACCAAGACAGGTGTTGTTCTGCTGAGTGCCTAGCTCGCCACAACCTTCCACATCACCCACGATGCCTCCTCCGCGACCAGGAACCAGAGACTATGCGACACCTGATGCTGGACTGCCCCTTTGCCCAGGAAACATGGCATGAAGTCCTTGCATGTCTAAGAATGACAGCTAGAGGGCCTGACCACGAGAACTCGCTCATGGACTGGTGGCATAGAGCAAAGCAGGGCACACCCATGCAGCTATGCAAGGGCCTTGCCTCCACCACCCTACTCATCCCATATATGACCTAGAAGCACCTCAAAGAGTGTGTCTTTGAAGGCGCCCAACCATCGGTTCCTTCCCTGGTTACAAAGATCAACGAAGAGGTCAGACTATGGGCAAGAGCTGGCGCCCAGGGACTGCGAGTAGTACTGCCATCCACACTGGCGGACCTAGCGCCCCTGTTGCCCAGGCGCTTGCCCAGGCTTCGTGGCCATGCACGCCTGGCATGAGACGAAATCCAGCTTAGAAAGAATGAGTTATCGATGGGCAAACATTGCCGAGGGGCAGAGCGAGCCTGATTTGTTTTTTCAGCGGACGCTGAGGTGCTGAGCGAGCCTGGTGTGTTCCGTTGTGCAGCCTGTGCACATGTGTTCACAGCCAATTGGGCCTTGAGGCCGGACCCTCCTTATCGCTGAAGTGTATATGTCTACATGCCGACCAGCAATGAAAGCCATTTGCATCGCTCAACACACAGCAGTCCAGTCCATGCTACTACTCAAAATGTTTTTTTTAGCATAAAACGAGGAGCTCCAGCTCGTGCATGCAAAAGAAATATATTTGAATTTTAAACAATTTAACAAAACTAGCAATTATATTTGCATATTATGTGGATTTAAAAGCTTACATGCAATACAGCAACAACAACATCAAAGCCTTTTTCCCAAGCAAGTTGGGGTAGGCTAGATATGAAACCCAACGGAAACATAAGGAATCCAAAACAAGGAGAGAAAAAAAAACACAAGGATAGATAAAAGCTTACGTGCAATAAACAAACAAATAAATATTCTACCCGCAAAAAGTGTTCTTTGTAATTCTCTAGTCCTGTGCAAAAGGTTTGAAAGGCATTTTCTTGTTTACCGTGTCCTTTTCGTGGAACGGAAAATTACGATGTGAGCAGTTGGCCAGTCGCAATAGCATGATTAGTCCTTCTCCCAGTTTGCTATGTTCACCTAGTCGTTTCAACAAATTGAAGAGCGGGGGTCATGACTTTCTACCAGTTTTAGGCATTCGTTTTTGGGTTGAAATATTAAGTTTTCAACGAGTGGTGTTGGTGGTTAGTTCGAGGTCCAAGGTTTTAGTTCGACCTAGGCACACCCTCGAACTATCAGGATCATCCCTGGCAAGGATTAAGGAGCCTATCAGCTGCTGTCCACTAAAGGCACCACCACACCAAGCGACAGAAGCGACTCGAATAGGTCTCTTTCTCCGGAGTCAGCTTTCCTCGATCCCCCAAATCTATTCTTTCTGAAACCCGTGCCCCAACTCCCAGAGGCAACTCAGGTTTATTGTATCAATGTTTACACATTATAACTACTTTGAAAACAATATTTGCTCAATGTGATGTTTGTATTTGTCCGAAAACATTTAGTTACCTTGCATCGACAACTTCCTGGGTCCGCACAGGCCATCCACTTGGGATGTGCATTGATTTGTTTGCTCTTGATATGTAACCTGCCTCCTAAGAGGATGTAAACCAAACTGTATCCTTTCAATGAAATGAAACACAAAAAGGTCCTTCGTGTTTTCTCGAATAAGTAGGAAAAGCATCCCTTGGAACTTTATTTATAGGGCCATGTATTAACTATTAAGCTACTAATATTTCTCCTAGTGAGGGGTGCTTAGATAAGAGTTACATACAGTAGGATCTTATCAAACAATAATGAAATTTTAAGAAAAACGTTTACTCTTCAAACTTGTTGTTAGGCAAAAGTTCACTTTTCAACCCTGAACTATAAACCATTTGAAATTTTGAAAAGCAACCTGATCTATTCAAACCATCTTTTTTCACTCTTGGGTAGTTTGACAAGCAGTTCTGTGTGATGTGGATGTGTCCACCACATCACTTTCATGTTGTTGCTATGTCATTAAGTTCCATTTATGATATGTTTCTACTGTTTTTAGCTCTTCTTGTGGGAGAGGGGTGTGGGGTTGGGGGTGGGGGGAGAGTACTTACTGCTGGAGCTGGAACTGCTCCTGCTGCTGATTCAGTGAGCTGCTGGAGCAGGAGGTGAGGACCATCGCCGCCGCCCGGGAGGACAGAAGGGGGAGGGATTGAGTCAGACAGGGCTATCGGGGATGGATTGATACTGGTGCTGTTTGGACATACACAGCCATGAGGAGGTGAGGAAGGAAGAGCAAGAGTCTGCCGCCGTGAGGTAAGGAGCCGTTATGGCCGCTCGGGAGGACGGGAGAGAGAGAGAGGGATGGAGTCAGACATGGGCATCAGGGAGGTAGTGATGCTACGGCTGGCTGCACATACGCCTCTTACTGGGCTGGGCCGTATCGGCAATGTACCACGAAATTATCATTCACATATCGGGGTCACATTAATTTGTTTTAATCGTTAAATCAGGGATACTCACCTGACACGTATCAGGGCCATATCAGTGATGAATCTGTATCGGATAAGATTCACTTGCTTGAGCAAGTTTTTATGTTTTGTACTGTGCAGGAATGAGCTACGGGCATGTAGGCTGTTTTGCGCCCACCGTCTGAAGTCTCTGTAAATTCAATCCATGCAAATATCGTCCAGTCGCCAAAACGTTGTTTTGCATGGTAGCACCTAGAGTGGGCATTTCGTTAGACTCCCCCCCTTTAGCAGTATATACGTGTAAAAGGATAGATAAACATTTAAGCAATCACTTAAGGACATATACCTAAGGCCTGTACTGTTGAGCTTCTCTATTTGCTGAATAGAAGTTCTTACTATGGAATATATTGGTATCATGTACATTGTTACACTTATTTATAATTTCATATCCTTCTAATTGCTGACATACTTATTCTCATGCAGTTCCGGAGCAACAAAAACAGCCTGTCCGCTCTTATGATGCAAAGATATTTTCTAGGAATGATCCAAATCTCTTGAAGGTAAATATTTGGGAAACTCGCGGAAGTATGTTTTTGTGCTTTATATGTGTGTATTGGATTTTTGTCAGTGCACAAATTGTTTTGTATCTTGTGTTCGCGTATGTTCTAGAGTACGTTGCTTCAGCATTAATGTTATCATATATGGTTGTTGTGAGTTGGCATTGTAGTCCATTTTTACATGGTTGGTTCAAAGAACCTTTCAGTATAGGCAATTACAAATACCATGGTAACTATCCTAACCTATTAGCTCCAAACGAAGATGTACTGTCCCACTGAAACGAGTCTATGTATTGTACTTACACCTCATGTGGAGATTTCATGATCTGGTCTAGGCCATGTATTTGGATCTGACAAATGGTAATAGAGTGGTGCCAACAGATACTGATATGGCAACATTACTGTGTATTGCTAGATGGCTTGTTCATGTAATTCATCATTGCAAAAAGTAGTAAGACTGCATTTATATGCATCATTGGCCATGCTCAACTTCTTAACTGCTTTGACCCCATCGATATGCGTGACACCATCGGCACCCTTTCCATTGAACTTCCCCTTTATGCAGTTTTCAACTTTTCATGCTTATTTATAACAGTAGTCTCAACGAGTCTCTATGCTGCTATATTGTTTGTTCTTATCATCTTGTTCCACGATCTGTATTTTGAGGATTGAAAGTGAGAAGCTGTTGGTGCAGCATATAAATTCTAAGGCTCCCCCCCCACACACACACACACACACGCACATCCAATTTCTTCCTCGTACCTACCTTTAATTGATTGTTGATCCTCTTCTCCATCCCCCCCTAGGTATCGTCATTCCTGCCCAGCATGGAGCACCCTTTTGTTCCGAATTCATTTCCTGGGAAGAGAAAAACAACTGTTGCTAATCCACCTCAAGTTCACCCTCATGGTGGATCGCGGGCAGTTCATGAGTATCAATTTCTTCCTGAGCAGCCAAGTGACACATACGACAGAGCAAGTAGATCTCATTACTATGACACTCCAGTTGAAGCTTCAAATTCGAGGGTATCATCTCTCAATCCAGGACCGCATCTTCTCCATGGATCTGAGGAGATGGCACCTGGTTATACTTTTGAAGGCCAAGGTCTTTTGCCTCAATCTGGCAGGCCTCAGGTGTTTCCTGCAGTACCAACAGATTATGAGGCGAATCAATCTAATAGCAACCTTAATTCTGTACCAATCGATGGTCAGTTTGGTATTTCTGAAGTTGCTGGCTTCGAAGATCCACTTGTATCATCGGAAACAAGGGCTTATCATGACGAAGATGCTTCTCGAGTGGATAGAAAGCGAAAAGTATGTTTTTCTCTGACCTCATATATGCATCTTGTTCTTCAACCAACAACCATATTAAATTTATCTGACATGTGCCTCAGCATAATGAGGAAGCAAAAATTGCAAAGGAAGTTGAAGCTCATGAAAGACGAATTAGGAAGGAGCTTGAGAAGCAAGATATTTTGAGGAGAAAGGTATCTGCTCATTTTAATTGCTGGATATCAGCAGATATAAATACTTTGACTGGACAGTCATGTATGGTTTCATGTCTTTGCAGAGAGAAGAACAAATGCGCAAGGAAATGGAGAGAAATGACCGTGAAAGGAAAAAGGAAGAGGAGAGATTTCTGCGTGAAAGGCAAAGAGAGGAAGAGAGGTTACAAAGGGAGCAAAGGCGGGAACATGAGCGCATGGAGAAGTTTCTACAGAAGCAATCTAGACGAGTGAGTCTTGTAGTTATTTTGAAGTGGACTGACTGTATCTCAATATAGTGCTGTAGTATATGTACCACTACCTCTATGTAGCATTCAGATCTGTCTATATATGTTCAGGCAGAGAAACAAAGACAAAAGGAGGAACTCAGAAAAGAGAAAGAGGTGGCGAGGCAAAAGGCTGCCGATGAAAGGGCCACAGCACGAAGAATTGCCCGGGAGTATATGGAGCTTGTGGAAGATGAGCGCTTGGAGCTAATGGAGTTGGCTGCACAAAGCAAAGGGTTACACTCAATGCTCTGTCTTGATAGCGACACATTGCAGCAGCTTGATTCATTTCGAGGTATGCTTATTAAGTTTAGCTCTATACTTCTCAGCATTGCACTCTACCAGCAGTAACAGTTCACTTCAATGGTTTTGTAGGAAATAAATCTATATTGTTATACATCCCCAATAGATTATGAATAGCACATTAGGCTGAAACCAGGAACATTTTACTTTTCCTCTAAAAAATGGTAACACCAGTATTTAACTATATTTATATATTACTCCGTATGTAACAATTGTAAACCATGGAACTTCTGAGTGAGATCATCACTAGAAAATACTATATACTTGTCAATTTAGGGTTAGTGAAAGCACATTCTGACATTCACAATAGAGGACTGTGCAACAAATCTGTTAAGGCCTTGTCTAGATTTCTACTTAAAGTAAAATCAAATTTGTAAAATGTACCTGTTTATTTTTTTGGCAAACTTAGGGCTGAATTTGTAAAACATTTTTATCACAATAAGGTATTAATTATGTACTATTGTAAGTGGAATCCAACAAAATCAAATCTACTCTCCTGAATCTTACACGAATTCCACCTCGAAAATTTATGGGTAAACAAACGCTTAGTTAGATGGTGTCTACTGTCTGGTGCTTGGAGGATTGAGTAAGTCATATATTTAGTTAGTACTTGTTTGGTCATAAAAAATACCGTTTTATTTTTTAGGTATGGCAGCATGGAGGAAATAGATATTCAACATTGTGGCCTAGCCTAGTATACTTTTGTTTAATGCATTTTTGTTCCAACATGTGAAATCTAACTGCATAATGCATTTTTTGTTACCCTACCTTCTTCCAGGCATGTTGAGCCAATTCCCCCCTGAAACGGTGAGACTTAAGGTGCCATTTTCGATAAAGCCTTGGACAGGATCTGAGGATTGTGTTGGGAAGCTTTTGATGGTAATGGTGTTACTGATATGTTCCTGTTTCATTCTTACAGCTTATTTGGGCTACTAGTGTTGCCAAAAGATTTGCAGTTAGCTCCGCTCCAATAAAGGCCTTCTATATATGCAGACACACAATCTGTTTTCAAATAAATGTTTTTTTTATCAACAAAGAACACACGTCTTGTGTTGTTGGTTGTGTATGTTGCCTTGTGTTTGTCCAGTGCACGTGGGTAAATAAGTACTCCTTCCAATACATTCAAGTCAAGTCCGTGGATATAAACTATGCACCATGTCCACTTCACTTTTAAAGTACTTATACCGTATTCTAGCCATCCATTTTCGCAGAGGTATTAGAGCAGAAGCATTTGACTATCTTGTTCTTTTATTGAAAATATATTTGTTCTGGTCTTGTTATAGATATTTTCTTTATGTCTTGTAGTGCCAACAGATAATTGAAACACTTACACTTTATTACTGGAACCTGTAGCAAGTTTACATTAACCTGTTATGTGCTTAGCTGAGTATACCTTTTACAGATAGCATTCCATCTGATAGAACTGTTCGTACTTTCGAAGCATATGCACATGTTATTACATAGTTCAGTTGTGTGTATTTGGCAATATTAGTAGTGACACTGTTGCTATGTTATTTGCAGGTGTGGAAATTCTTGATAACTTTTGCTGATGTTCTTGGGCTTTCTTCAGTTACACTTGATGAGTTTGTTCAGTCTCTTCATGATTATGTAAGTTGGTTTCTTTGGAGAGGGTAATTATGTCCTTGACTGTTATGATAAAAAGGAAAAAGACATACTCCCTCCCATCCATAGTAAGTGTCGGGGCTTTAGCTCAATTTAGTCCAAATTTGAACTAAAGCCCCGACACTTACCTATGGAGCGGAGGGAGTAGAATATATTTATAAATTGTTTACTTACTACTATTGACAAGATTAGGTACTCCCTCCGGTTCATATTTATTGACTCAACTTTGTCTAGATACACGGATGTATGTAGACTAGATACATTTGTATCTAGACAAAGTTGAGTCAATTAATTTGGATTGGAGGGAGTACAAAAATAAATAAATGTCTGGTGGGGATCACGTGTACACTCCTGACATAATAAATATGAGACAGCACAAGCTCTTCTAATTGTTGGATTAGTGTGTGCAATTTTTTATGTATTATTTATTGTGTCAAACCCAATGTTCCTGATCTAATGCTGCATATGGCTGTATGGGTATATTTATAATTTATATGGATTGGGCACAAGAAAGTTGTATGGGAATATTTGCTATAAAAAGATCACAGTAAATTTACCAGCATATTTTTGTTGAACGTTGATGATTAAAGTTGGACCTGATAGACCTTGCAAAACGAAACATGTAAACTTATCTGGACCTCTGATGTTTTTCATGCATTTGGTTTGTTATTGACTACAAAAGTGAAACATCTAGCTTTGTGTTTGTTTGGTACTACCTCGGGTCACATTTAATTGACGCGAGGGTATAGGTAATCATTGCTAGGCGTTCTCACAGTTGTGCGTCGATTATTTACGACCGGAGGGAGTAAATCACAATAGGGTTCTACTCTACTATTCCATGAAGTTCATATGCCATATAGTTTCACTCTGTTTAAATCCACCATATATTCGATGTCATCTCTCCTGACTCTACTATATTATTTTTGATGTTTTTTTTTTATCGCTGTTGGGTGAAGATAGTAATAGCCTAATAGGTGTGTATGACGCCATGTGTTATCTTACTGGGTTTGTTTTTGTAGGATTCAAGGTTGTTGGGGGAGTTCCATGTTGCTCTGCTGAAATCCATCATAAAGGATATTGAGGATGTTTCCCGAACTCCGTCGGTTGCACTGGGGGTGAATCCAGGAGGTGGACATCCACAAATTGTGGAAGGGGTGTGTGTGCAGATATCTTGAAAGCTCTGATTGTATAAGCTTATTTGTTGTCTGCATGCTATTCATATACTTGAACTTTTTCACAGGCATATTCTTGGGGGTTCAATATTCGTAACTGGCAGCGCCACCTCAATCTTCTTACTTGGCCTGAAATATTGCGGCAGTTTGCTTTATCTGCTGGTTTTGGACCTCAGTTGAAGAAAAGGAATGCTGAAGATGTTTTTTATCGTGATGAAAATGAGGTTTGTGCTTCGGTGCTTCCTATACCACTATAAGATCATTCCAGTTGTAAAGCGGTCTTGTGTGTAATCACAAATTGAAACTATGGTTTGCCTTTTTTCTGGCAGACCTAATCTACATATCTTTCTTTGAATTTTGGTACAAATGAAATCTTTAAAGTGTCTGCTTATGAATGGGCATATTTCATCTGTTGGTAACCATGTTTTACTTATGAGCTATTAAGCCTGTTGGTAAATAGTTATGTGCCTCTGTTGCAAGGTGAGGAAGGCATATCATGACAAAACTCAAAATTGTAGCTGTGAAATAACCACATGTGTTTCTGTTGTAATTTTTCATGGATTAGCTTTTGAAAGAAGGATCTTTTTAATTGATAATTTAGTAATTATGCCGTAGTGCATGGCAAAACAAAACTTCTGGAAGAATTTTCACAAGGTTGGTATGCAAATTTGTATATAGGGCCGGGACAGTGAGAATGTCATATCCACTCTCCGAAATGGTTCAGCAGCTGTGCGTGCTGCTGCTCTGATGAAAGAAAGAGGCTACACCCATCGCCGATCTCGGCACCGCCTCACTCCTGGGACAGTAAAATTTGCTGCTTTCCATGTGCTTTCTCTGGAAGATAGCAGCGGTCTCACAATATTGGATGTTGCAGAAAAAATCCAGGTATGCAGCATAAAGATATGCTAGCTTTGTCGTTGCCTTCTACGACTATCATTAATTTAATAGATTGACCCTTTCTCTCTTCAGAAATCTGGACTGAGAGATCTTACCACAAGCAAGACACCTGAGGCATCTATAGCTGCTGCCTTGTCAAGGGATACAAAACTTTTCGAGCGAACTGCTCCTTCAACATATTGTGTCAAATCCCCTTACAGAAAAGATCCAGCTGATTCTGAGGCTGTATTGTCAGCAGCACGTGAAAAAATTAGGGCTTTCCAGAATGTGCTTTCTGACTCCGAAGCTGAAAAAGAGGTGGATGATGTTGATAGGGATGACGACTCTGAATGTGATGATGATCCTGACGGTGATGATGTGAATATTGATGTAGTAGATGAGAAGGATCCCCTTCTTGCTGTTAAAGCACAAGATGTAGTAGCAACAGCAACTGAAGTTGGTGACATAAAGGGGAAGATAGATAGTTTGGATACTGCATTAACCCAACCAATTAGTTTGATTGCACCAGGAAAAGGTGCTGGCATGCTTTCTTTAGGCAACTCCAGTGCAGCAGGTACTTCAAGTGTCTCACCTCTCAGAGCTTCCTCAGATCATCACGAGGTAGTCACTGGTGATGCTGAAGATACAGAGATTGATGAAAGCAAC
Source organism: Lolium multiflorum (assembly GCA_030979885.1). Taxonomy (NCBI): domain Eukaryota; kingdom Viridiplantae; phylum Streptophyta; class Magnoliopsida; order Poales; family Poaceae; genus Lolium; species Lolium multiflorum. Next base: position 64,997 of record JAUUTY010000818.1, on the reverse strand, counting down.
CAAGGTGAGTCTTGGGTACAGGGACTATCAGAAGGTGACTATTGCGATCTTAGTGTCGAAGAACGGCTGAATGCATTGGTCGCACTTGTTGGTGTTGCCACCGAAGGAAACTCTATTCGAGCTGTTCTTGAGGTAAATGTCGTAGAAATGTCATTTCAGTTCTTACGTCCTGTTCAGACAGCATTTAATTATAAGATTCTTGCAGGAGCGTTTGGAAGCAGCAAATGCCATAAAAAAACAAATGTGGGCAGATGCACAACTTGATAAGAGGCGATCCAAGGAAGACTTTGCTGGAAAAATGCAGTATAATTCTTACACAACTTCGAAGGCTGATGTTCCAGAACATAATGCTACAGAGACTACTCCGACTCCAGTCCGTAATCTTGATATAGACAATGATGGAAATGTGGGGGCTATAAATAACAGTGAGATGGTTAATCAACATAGTCAGAGTAATGCTGGGAATCTTCCTTATGAGCGAAATGGTGTAGGGCAAGACATCAGTGCAACACCAGATGTTTTATCTGCTCAGCAGTATGCATATGCTGATAAAACACGCTCTCAGCTGAAGTCATACATTGGTCATAGAGCAGAGCAGCTATATGTTTACAGATCGCTTCCCCTGGGGCAGGATCGGAGACGAAACCGGTATTGGCAGTTCTCCACTTCTGCATCACCAAATGACCCTGGTTCAGGAAGAATCTTTTTCGAATCAAAAGATGGGCATTGGAGGGTTATAGACTCAGAGGAGGTATTTATTTTGTTTGCACATATTAGATCTAACCTATTTATTATACACAATACTCAAAACTGCAACTTAATTATCAGAACACGAGAGAAATATGTTAACTAATATTGTGCTATCTTTCTATTTGTGGTATAATTTATCACTACGAGCATACTTTTTCTTGTTGGTAAAAAAATCTGGTCGTTATACAAACTATGACAAGTTATCGGATAACATTTCTGGGGGAGTAAGCAAATATTGTTTCATCTTTTTTCCCTGCATCACAATTTTGCAAATGCGATGCACTAGCCCACTTTTGAAGACTGATTTTATGTCTGGTACTGGGATGCATTGTACTCATTTCGTGAGCACCTAGAACTGTCGGAATTCTACTGACAGCTAGCAAAAATTGCCAATTTTAGTGTTTGTTTTGTTCTTATTTTTATCCTATCTTTATACTGTGATGTAGCAACGTAGCTTCTCCCAGTTGTAAAATCAAGTGGGCTATGTGAAAAGTGCACACTAACTTTCAGATCACATGAATTTTGTTAAACCACTTATGTTGTGTTTGGAATGCTGGAAGATTTTTACTGGAAACAGTTAATTCCCCACACACACACACACACACACACACATGAATCACATAACTATCTCGTTCCAAATAGGTTCACAGATTTTGCACCTAACTAGTTTGAAGTTGAGTCTGAGTATTAAAACCCCTTTTTTGATGGACTATGTGAAGTACATCTCGTCTTAGATGCATGCAGTCTGTGACTATTTTTTGAATATAACCTAATTTTTGTTTCTGTCACCATGTAGAAATCTGAAATCTGTTCCACCACATTCTATAGCAGAATATAGTTAATAATTTACAACAATCACGTTGTCTCTAATCTCTAAATAATTTTGTCTATTAACACTGCAGGTTTTTGATTCTTTAGTAGCTTCCCTTGATACACGTGGCAGCAGGGAGGCGCAGTTGCATTCGATGCTGCAAAGGGTTGAATCAACATTTAAGGAAGGCATTAAGAGGAAAAGGAGCACAGCTATAGAACAATCAAATGGAAGGCACCTAAAGAATGGAGCTACTGATATGGTGCGTGCAAATTATCGTAGCGAGTTTGGAAGCCCAAGCAGTAGTCTTTCTAGTGTTTCTGCTGATAGTGCCACAGCATATTCTGATTCTTTCAAAATAGAACTTGGGCGCAATGATGTGGAGAAGATAGCTATCTCAAAAAGGGCTGATGGTTTTTTAAAATGGATGTGGAGGGAATGCTTCAATCGTCAACAGACATGTGCCATGAAGTATGGGAAGAAAAGATGCTCTGCATTGATGTGTTCTTGTGATTATTGCTATCAGATTTACTTAACAGAAGAAAGGCACTGCTCTTCTTGCCACAAGACCTTCAAATCTATTCACAATTTTTCTGAGCACACATCACAATGTGAAGAAAGGCGGAGAACTGACCCTAACTGGAAGATGCAAATTGCGGACTATTCTGTTCCAATTGGAATGAGATTGCTCAAGTTGCAGTTAGTTACTATTGAGGTCAAGTTTCCGTTTGTTGATTGCTTCTCAATTTAGCTTGCTTTGCTATTAGCTGTTTGACAGTATATTGGTATTTTGTTTTGCAGGCTTCGTTACCATCAGAAGCACTTCAACCATTTTGGAGTGATGGATATCGGAAATCTTGGGCTGTGAAACTGCACTCTACCACATCTGTTGAGGAAATATTTCAGGTTCTTCATTTGTTTCTCCATTACTCTGGCAACATGATGAAACACTTCTGTGGATGGTTAGGGCCTTATTAGAAAACCATCTCAAACAACCATGAAAATATAGGTACTATTCGGTGTCAGTGGATGGTTAGGGCCTTATTAGAAAACAATCTCAAACAACCATGAAAATATAGGTACTATTCGGTGTCAGTGAATTTGGTAACTATTGAATTATTGAAATACTGTCTAGTTGTAATTAATTAGGCGTTGATTTGTATAACTGGTTGTAACCACGATTTACCAGGACCATGATAGCTTGAGCCATGTGATTTTGACTACTTCACCAGAAATATTCATCTTATTACTAGCTCCAGCCTTAGCAGACGTGAATTGAAGTACCAAGGGCAATGCTGATGTGACAGGCATAAATAATTACATTGAAGAATTAAGATTGTTTCGATGGCTCATGGCTTCTTATATGTACTCGTTTCTGTTACCCTCTTCTGGAAACTGGCATAGCTTGATGGCTTATGGCTTCTTACATACTCATTTCTGTTAACCTCTTCTGGAAATTGGCATAGCTAAGCAACTGGTGTTTCCAGAGTATTATTACATGATTCAAGTTCTGACACTTGCAAATTTATCTATACATCTGCGCAGATGCATGAATTACCTGCATGCTGGCTTCCTACTTATTTTATTTCTCTACCTTTGCACATACTGTCTGTGGCTCTGTGCTAATGTTTTCCACTCCTTTGCAGATGTTGACTCTGCTGGAAGGTGCAATAAGACGAGATTACCTGTCTTCTGATTTTGAAACATCAAATGAATTGCTTAACTCAAAGACACAAGATTTGCCATCCCAGAGTCCTTTCGGGCTATCTGGAATTTCTGTACTTCCATGGGTTCCTGACACTACTGCAGCCGTCACATTAAGAATGTTAGACCTTGATTATGCGGTTTCATACATTAAAAATGAAAAGAAGGAGAGAGATGGTGGAGATTCTGTGGTAAGTTAAAGTGCAAGAAATATTTCCTTTTGTTGTTTGAAATTTTAAGTAGTTATATTAAATATTTTAGTATGTTTGCAAAAATATTCACATGCAAGATTTGATAGTTTGTCTTTTGGTTGTACCCTACCTTGCTGTACTATACATATGCAATTAAGCCATGAATTGTTGTCAAATGTTCAAGCTGATGATTTGTTTGGACAATGTGCACGTTGTTTTTCATGTATAACGCTACCATTTTAGTTGTGTAATTATCTTTTCCGTCCTGCAGAAGCTTCCATCAAGATATAGTGTTGTTAAGAAGACACAGGATATAGAGCCATTGGAAGCAACTGGTTTTGACCTTTATGATGCAAGGTGCCCCCCCAGTAGTGGCCGCAGGGGTCGTGGAAGAGGAAGTAGAGGAGGTAGCAGAGGAGGAAGAGGTCGAAGTCGAGGTGGAAGGATCCCAAGAGGTACTAGCAGCTCATCTAGGATTGAATTTACAGATGACAATGGTTCGTATGAGAAAGCCCCCAAAAAGAATGCACGCCGAGGACGTGGACGTGGTCGTGGCCGTGGGCGAGGACGTCGAACAGTTAGACCTCGGCAGCCATCATCTGAGGGCAGAGGTAGATCAATTCCAAAGGCTAATTTGTTGGGAAGCTTTCACATGCTTAGCAATGTGAAGCCTTCAACTGTCGAGGAGTCTCCACGAAGCTCAGGTGCGGAAGAGTGGGGCTTGGAGAACAGAAGACCGTATATCGACAGGGGTGAGAACAGCTCTGGATCCCAATCAGACCAATCAGAAGACAACGAGGAAAATGGGCAACCCATGGACGAGGAATACGACGACCAGCCCCCAGCAGGCTACTCCAGAGCCTATTCTGGTGGGTCCAGACCCCATGGCATGATGGATGATGAGACTGAGGAGGACGATGAAGAGGCTGAAGGGGATGCAGAGAGTGATGATGATGACGTCGACGAAGATGAGCTGAACCATGCAGCTGCTGATGTTGATGATGAGATGGATGAGGATGATGATATAGGCGATGATGGAGACGATGGTGGTGACGGTGTTGAGGCGAATGCAGATGAAGATGCAACATCATACTCATCTGAGTACAGTGAATAAGAGCCCCAGGAAGATGGGAGTATTATCCCAAAATCTCCAGTGGACATTTAGGCAAGTAATAGTGAATTGACAATAAGCCTTTGCCCCTTTTGGGCAAACTGCTAGAGGTGGAAGAGAGAACCTGTTGGTCGGTAGGCTGGTTTGGATGTAGTAGTACAGCATGCTTGTATTTGGTTGTCTGGCTGTCTGCCTGGACAATCAGTCAACCAGTGTATAAAAAAGCTTGTGACTTGTTAGTTTCCATTCGCTGGAGCAATTCCCTCATGTGTACAATGTGCCCAAGGCAAATTACAGCTGACTTGCATGTGCTACTAGAAGTGTCTGTTACATTACATGATATTCTATAGCGCGTTGGGTGCTGGATCTGGAGTTTGTTTTCCGTTCTGTCAGCGAAAACTGACCTCTTGGCCACGCCGCTAGCCAAAGGGTGGTCTCAATCTCGAGGTCTCCGCTCCGGTCAGCCTGGCTGTGGCTGTACTTTACTTTGGATAGATCAGATGAGAGCAGTTTTAGTCACAATTGTTGTAACAGTCAACAACTCAACATGGGGAGAAGCCTGCTTCATATAGAAATGTTTTATGTTTCCATTGATCCCGTTGATGCCTACTTTTGCTCTCCCCTGGAGGGGTGGGTACGGCCTTATGGGTGTTTGACATGTTGAGCATCTCTATCATTGACACGGTTGCGCAATAACTTAATGGTACTGGGATGGCCATGCGTAATCTGCTGCCAATAAGTGTCCAGAGTCTCAGGGTCGATCGATGATTGAGCAGGGGCAGCAGAATTGTGGCAGCTTCAGTTAACAAAGTAGTATTGGTGAAATGGTGAGGTCCATTCATGATCACGATGCCGACGCTTGGCTTCTCTCGTGTCACCTGTCGCGTTTAACACGCTCCAGCGAAAAAGACACCGTCCACAGTTGACAGTCCCAGATCAATCAGACCAGGCTCCACACACAAACGGGACACGGAAATTAAAGGAAAACGCTGGATACAAACATAGACGTTGACCCTTTTCGGGTCGTTCGTGGGACCGCAAGCGGTCGCTCTCCTAGTACCAGCACCACGAAAATGAAGTGCAGGCAAAAACTTTACCTCAATCTGTTACTCCTCCGATTTAAATTATTTGATTCAATTTTATCTAGATACGTGTTTTAACTCTAGATACATACATATCTAGATAAAGTTGAATTGAATCAACTATTTTGGATTGGAAGAAGTACTAAAAATGACTTTTACATGCGGTGTAGGGAAGTGGATCTACAACTCAACCACCCACGTTCAAATCTCCATAGATGCAGATTTGAGATTTTATTATTTGAAAAATATTGTATGGCTTTCCCTACCGTATTCCATTCAAAAGAAACATGTGGAGTACATGTCATACGGAGAAGTTCATTACAAATCACTCTCGCGGCATCAATTCCTTTCAAAAAAACATGTGTAGTACATGTCATACGGATGGACAAGTTCATTACAAGAATCACTCTCGCGGCATCAAATTGGCCAAACTTTTGGCATCCGCTAGTACCCACAAATGCGCCTCTCTCTTACTCTTATCGAAGACTACTTGCGATCTCGCACTTTTGCTACAAAACTCTAGCATTTTGCTCATTCTAAACTTTCCAAGAGATGAGCAAGGTGATGGAAGCCATAGCCTTGCGGTTAGACATGCGCCCGCCCGCCATCATGTCCCACCAATTGAAGATGTCCAGGTTCATCCATTGCATAGGCTGAAGCTCGTTGAGTCCCATCCATTCTTTGATAAAGCCCAAAAGGCGGGAGGTGACGCGACAATGAACAAAGAGATTGTCGATGCTTTCCGTGAATTGCTTGCAAAAGAGGGCAAAGCCCACAATTAGGCCATCCTTTTGGTTAAACGGTCGGCCGTCCAAATCCTATTTTGGTTGGCAAGCCATGCAAAGAACTTCACCTTCGGAGGTGCTCAAGCTTTCCAAATCTTCATGTCCATGGGTGAGGAAGTTGAGCCCAAAAATTGCAATGGATGAGTAATGACCACAAGGAGTAAGTCTACAAACAATGTCATCATCCACCTCGAGTCAAGATGGATGTTGGAAATGAGTGTCCAAAGAACTACAAACTAGGAGAAATGCTCTATGGTGAAATAATCGTCCAAGACGATTTTCCTCACCCAAGCCTCATCAAGAGGCGCTTCAGAAACCTTCCAAGTCTTTCTCTTTGAAGCCATGAAGATGGTCGGAGCAATGTCAATTGGTTTTCTCCCATCAAGCCACATGGCATGCCATGGGGAAAATGCCGACGAAGGAGGCTGCGTCGAGCAGCGCCAAGGAGCGCCTAGCTGTATCTGCTCGCCATCAGACATGGACATCACAAACTAACCTTCCCAGTACCTTTTTCTGTCGGAGAGGAGGGGATGGTCGACGTTGGAGAGGAAGGCAGGCCAGGGGTTGCTGGCGGTGTCCTGCCTTCCCTCAAAAGACGCCCGCTTGAGCAAGGAGACAACCATAGCAGCCATCGAGAACAGAGAGTAGAGAGCTGCCGCGAGAGAGGCAAGCTGCCAGGGCGAGCGGCGAGCTACGAGGCCAAGCAAGGAGGGGGCTCCGAAAAAATGATGGCTGCGAGGGCGAGCAGCGAGGTCACAGGTGCCTGTGGTAGCATTGGCGGAAGCACTAGGGAAAATATTGATGAATGGAAGTTGACCTCCGTCATGTACTACCCTACGACGACGAGGACCTGGACAAGGACGGCTGGGCGAGGATCTCCGGTTAGTTATTATGGTGCTCCCCGCGCTCTGCTCTGTACTATGGTGGTCATGATCCGCAGGTGAAATTTACTGAAGTGCAAATTTACCGAATTTTTCTAGGATAAAATCGAACTAGCTTTTAGTCGTGGGATGTGTGACCATTTTAGCTAGTTGTTTGGTCGTGTGATGTGTTGTGGGATTTTTGTGAGTGTTATGTGTGAGTAAGTTGTATCAATGTACTACTGATCGAAAAATAAAAATGACTTTTTGCAATCTGCTAGTTTTCTACGTGCTCAATCTTGCCTTGTGAAATATTGAAACTTTACAATATTTAACAACAAAATAATTCACTAAATTGACAACATAGTTCATAGAATATTGACTACAATATAATTCAACAACTATTCACTCAATTGGCAATAATGTAGCCACTTAAGATGACACAAATTACTACAATATAATTCAACAACTATCATGAAACAATCATGTTGCTTAAGCTAGATGTCATCGAAAGAGGGCACATTTTGACTGTGGTGACCCAGCATACCACTGCATGATGTAGTATGCAAGTCGTTGATATAACACCAGTAAAACACCGTTCCACTAGTATTACATCCCTCAGAGTGGTACACCAGAAGTATTTGCGGGTCCAAGGCATGTCAATAGAACTTACAACACGAACTCTTTACAAAATATTAGCATAGCCTCCTACTTTACAATAAGGTAATCTGCATATAAACTCCAAAATAACAACTCGTAGACTAGACTTATCCTAGCTCTATCTTTAGAGCTACTTGGCTTACAAAAGAACTATAGCTGAACTCTAGCTACCTAGGTTCTAGGATTAGGGAATTGGTTCCCTTATACTCCTAGTCTAGGTTTCCATCATGTGGTAGGTAGTATTTAACTTTGTTGTCTCCTCTGACATGATCATGTCCATGGTATCCTCCGTCTTCGAGTCTCACTGTAGATCTTCCTTCGATGTCTCCAGGTCTAAGCAGGGGGGTCAAGAGGGAACGGGTGAGTACGAGCGTACTTAGCAAGTTCAGTAATAGAAATAGGTGTATCATGCACTAGCTACAGTCATAGACAAGAAAGTCATAGGCAAATGCAAGTTTTTTAAATCATTTCTTCAAAATGTTACTTTTATTCTGAAAAACTATGTTCGTCAGCTGATGTGGGCATTACCCTTCGGGTAACCAATGTTATGCTACCTCCTACGGCCCAACCAGGGGCCCATGAAGATCATCCACTGACATAGGCATCCCCAATGGGTCTGCCGAAGATAGTACCCGGGGTTTATTGAAGGCCCACTACCCGAAGAATAAGAAGATTCGGAAGCCCAAGATATTATTAAGGAAAGCTAGAGTTGTAATAGGAAGCATTATTTGTAATCTTGCGGGATGAGTTAGAAACCGTCCCGGACTCTGTAACTTGTACAACACGAATCCCTCGGCTCCGCCTCCTATATAAGGGGGAGTCGAGGGACAAAGAAAGCATCGAATCATTGTCTCTCAAACCCTAGTTTTCATAATCATCGAGTACTTTTCGGCTGAAACCTTCGAGATCTACTTGCCCTCTACTTCCAACTAAACCCTAGTCTACAACCCGTAGGCATTGACAAGTTAATACCTTGTCATCCACCGACCAAGGTGGGCCGATATGTCGGTTCCAAAGAAAGATTCTTGATGAACAAGGCAAGAAGACGAAAAACAAGGAAAGTTTAGACATATGATTCTTTGTAAACTATTCGAACCCGGACAGAACTCTTGGGACCTGGCCTGCAATATAAGGGCCAGGAGAGGGTCTGCCGAGGGACACACAATCACCACAACCAGATTCACCGCAAGTCTAGAGCTAGGTCATTAGAAATCTTAGCCTCTCGACGAGATCTTAGTCTTAGCCTTCGGCTACCCCATTGTAACCCGATAATTTTGATAATCAAGATCAGACAAGCGGGAAGTAATGGTTTTACCTCATCGAGGGCCCCGAACCTGGGTAAATCTCTCTCCCTGTCTGTTTGGTATCCGATGTCTCGTGTTAGCCTGCAGGATTCCGTCAACCCTAAGCCCCAAAAGGTGGGCATTGCCGAGGAGCACCCTCGTCAATTGGCGTCGTCTGTGGGGAACCTGTCGGTACAAGGCATGTCATCGGCAGCTCCGGTCACATCATCAACGTTCGTGCTGACTTCACCAACACCTTCAAGCCCAAGAAATTCGGTTCGTTGCGGCTCCTTCGAGTTCACTCCACGTGCTGAAGCATCACGTCCGATCCCTTTGGATCTGCGTAGCAATATGGATGCAACCTTCGGCGGTGTCCACTTCATCGTTGATTCCGGAGGTTTCCTTCGACTTCCAAATTCAGCTGCATCAAGCTTAAGGACTTCGGCTCCAGAAACCATTGTCCCACCGATAGCCTCAGTGGGCTTGCCTGGGAACAGCAACAGGAGCAGCCGAAGGATTTTCGGTAGCAGAGAGGAGCAACAGAAGAGGCGAAGGGATATTCATTGCGAAGAAGAAGAACGAGCTGCAAGTCGCCTCCGCCAGTGTGATAAATGGTGTTATAGCGCACAATTAAGCAATAATCGCAGCCGTGCGCCTTATTTGCCAGCCGCGGAGCAGCTTGTCGCACCATGTTACTTGCACTCTTATGTCGACCCAAAAGATAACGTTGAGAAGGCCATGCATTTACTCAAAGATTGTCGGTAGTTCCTCGACATTCAGAAGCTGTGTGAAGAGATAAGGTCTGATTCGGAAGCAAAGGCTCGTTCAGCGGAAGGAAGAGCAACAACTTATAATTATTCTCAGCAACATCAATATGTGCCAGACGAAGATATCTACATACCAACCGAAATTTACCCTGCATCTCGAGGGAAAGTGAACATGATTCACAAGACTAGCTTTTCAAAGAGGGAGGCCAAGAAGTTTTCACGCGAGATAAAGTTTGCAGAAGTGGCTATGGCAGCGGTACCCGATTATATTGATTGGTCGGATCAAAACATCTTGTTCAGCAGGGCAGATTACCCGATAGCCGTTCCAAGGCCCGGTCACGCTGTCTTAGTCCTTGAAGCATAGATCGGAGGATACAATAAGAGCAAAGTGTTCATGGATGGAGGAAGTGGTCTAAACCTTTTGTTTGCAAGTACAATGAAAGCAATGAGATTGTCAGTCGATATGTTAAAAGAATCTGACACTGGTTTCCATGGCATCATCCCAACCCGACCCGCTCATCCCCTTCGTAAAGTTTCATTAGATGTCATCTTCGGCACACCCAACAACTTCAGGAAGGGGAAACTCGAGTTCGAGGTGGTAGATTGGGAATCGCAGTACCATGCCATCCTCGGCAGACCAGCGTTCGCTAAATTCATGGCAATTCCCCATTATGCATATTTGAAGCTGAAGATGCCAGGCAATAATGGGACAGCAATAACTATTCACATGAGTTTTTCTCGTTCTGATAACTGCGACAGAGATTTCCAGAAGATCGCTTCGAAGTTCGGAGTAAGGGAAGAACTTAATGCACTCGGCGTAATTACCGATCATACACAGCCAACTACCGACAATCGAAACACAAAGTCCGATGAGTTCGACGTTGCGAAGGAAGCAAAGAAGCATCAAGTGCACCCCTCTGATCCGAACAAAACGGTCAACACATCAGCAGATCTTACTACCGCATAGGAAAGCGCGCCCATCGAGTTCCTTTGTGAGCACTAGGAAATATTTGCATGGGAACTATCCGACATGCCAGGTATTCCCAGGGAACTCGCTGAGCACGCCCTCAATGTTGACCCCAAAGCAAAACCTGTACGATAGACGTTACGTCGTTTCTCAGAACCAAAAAGAAAAGCTATTGGCGAAGAAGTTAATCGGCTCCGCAAAGCTGGTTTTATTCGAGAGCTCAAGGAATCTGAATGGGTAGCTAATCCAGTCATGGTGCCAAAGAAAGATACGATAGTTCTCCGTATGTGTATCGACTTCACAAGCCTCAACAAGCATTACCCAAAGGATCATTTCCCGTTGCCTCGCATCGATCAAATAGTCGGCTCCACATCAGGCTACGATCGCCTCTCCTTTCTCGATGCTTATTCAGGATATAATCAGATCAAGCTCAAAAAATAAGATCAGGAGTTAACTGCGTTCATATCTCCACATGGTGTTTACTGCTACAACGGCATGATCTTCGGATTAAAAAATGCAGGTGCAACCTACCAGCGGTGCATGCAAGCTTGCCTTGGGGAGCAGATTGGCCGAAATATTGAGGTTTATATGGACAACATCGTCGTCAAAACCAGAAAGGCGGCCACGCTCATCGATGACTTGAGAGAAACTTTTTGACAATCTCGACAGATACAAAATCAAGCTGAACCCAAAAAAATGCTTCTTCGGGGTACCAGGAGGCCAAGTACTCGGGTACTTTATTTCAGCTAGAGGAATAGAAGCTAATCCTTTAAATATTAAGGTTGTACTTGACATGGAACCGCCCAAGAGTCTACAACAAGTGCAGCAATTGGCAGGACGATTAGCAGCTCTTAGTAGGTTTATTGCAAAACTCGGAGAAAAGGCCTTGCCATTCTATCAGCTGATGAAAAAATCAGAAAAGTTTGAATGGACAACAGAGGTACAAGATGCTTTCGACAACTTGAAGAAGGTTTTGTCAACCTCTCTAGTCCTCGTGACTCCACAGGACAGGGAGCCAATGCTACTCTATATAACCGCAACTATTCAAGTCGTCAGCACTGTGCTTGTCGTCGAACGCGCAGAAGAAGGAAAAGTCCATGGCATACAACGCCTCGTTTATTACCTCATCGAAGTACTCACACCCGCAAAACAACGGTACCCTCATCACCAAAAGTTGGCATATGTCATGTGGAGGAAAACATGAAAGTTACGGCATTACTTCGCGGAACATCCGATTATCGTTGTCACCAAGGTTCCATTGAAGAACATACTCACCAACCCCGATGCCACAGGAAGCATATCTCAATGGGCTATCGAGTTAGCACCACATGGCATTTCTTATGTTAATCGAACAACTATCAAGTCCCAGGTCCTTCCTGATTTCTTGGTCGATTGGATTCAGTCGCAAATTCCGGCAGCACCCGACATGTCGGGTTCATGGACGATGTATTTCGACGGATCTAAGCGAAGCACATGCGCATAAGCCGGAGTAGTGCTAATCTCACCGCAAGGAGACAAAATGATATATGTGCTAAGGATGAATTTCTCACTACCGACGAATAATGAAGCAGAATACGAAGCATTACTATACCGTATGTGTATGGCCAAAGCATGTGAAGCTACTCGTTTGGATATTTATGGAGGTTCAAATCTTGTAGTTCAGAAGTGAATGAATTTATGCAACGCCATTAGCGATAATATGATTGCTTATCGCCATACGTACCAATCAATGGAATCTAAGTTCGAAGGCTGCGAGTTAAAACATATAGGCAGAGCTAGCAACGAGGAAGCCGACGCTTTGGCTAATATCGGCTCTACATGCTATTCTATTCCAGATGGAGTCTTCTATGAAGTAATTACTCAAAGGTCTATTAAAGTAAAAAACTTCGGCACCTCCAGAAATATCGGCTACTAACCCGAGGGCTACGCTCCAGGAAGCTATCGAAGATATTACTGATGGATCTAAACAGAAAGTTCTTCTTCTCGAGCCTTTATGGACTGAACCTTTTCTGGCATATTTGATGGAACAGCGGTTGCCAGACGATCCAACGGAAGATAGACGCATCATACGACGATCTAAAGCATTTATCATAGTGGATGGTGACCTTTATAAACAAAGTATCTCTGGCATCTTCCAACGGTGCATCGCCATCAACAATGGAAAGGCTCTGTTGCGATAAATACACGAAGGGACATGTGGTCATCATGCAAGTAGCAGAGCACTTGTGGCTAAAGCTTTTAGAGCTGGGTTTTATTGGCCAACAGCAGCAGCCGATGCAAGAGACATAGTTCAGAAGTGCGACCCTTGCCAATGTTTTGCACCAAAAACACATGCACCTACCAAAGATTTAATGACAATACCTTTGGCCTGGCCCTTTACGCAATGGGGACTTGACCAAGTTGGTCCACTGCCGAAGTCATCGCCTGGTGGTCATACTCACCTATTGGTGGCAGTTGAGAAATTCACCAAATGGATTGAGGCCATACCAGTCACCAACCAGACAGCCAAAACCGCTATCAAATTCTTCAAAGGAATAACTTGTTGTTTTGGTGTGCCTCATAGCATCATTACAGACAACGGAACCAACTTTGATTCTAAGGAATTCCATCAATTCTGCAACAGGAATGGTATCAACCTCAAATTTGCTTCGGTTGCACATCCTTAGACCAATGGGCAAGTGGAAAGGGTCAATGGCCTAATATGTGATGGCATTAAAAAGCGCCTCACAGGTGCAGCTGGAGCTTGGGTCGAAGAATTACGATCAGTACTTTGGAGTTTGCGGACTACACCAAATAGGTCAACGCAATATACTCCCTTCTTCCTTGTCTATGGAGCCGAAGTTGTTGTATCTGCCGACGTTCGCTTTGAAGCATCTCGGGTGGCCGCATATAAAGAGACAACCTCTGTTCAAGCACTGCAAGATGTTGTTGATCTTCTTGATGAGGCTCGAGATATCACCTTAGCAAGAACAATGGTATATCAGCAGGCGGTATGAAATTACCATAGTCGATGATTTTGCACTCGAAGTTTCAGCGTTGGTGACCTAGTACTACGGTTGAAGCAAGAAAGAACCATGAAACTTGAATCTCCATGGGAAGGATCATTTATCATTACGGAAGTTATCCCAGGAGGAGCTTATCGCCTCAAGAACCCTACTTCGGGAAAAGATGTTGGGATCCCATGGAACGTCGCACACTTGTGACGATTTTATGCGTAGGGATCGGCCTTTTTCTTTTTTGCATTAAGGCTTCTTAGCCAGTTACGTGTTATGAATAAAACTTCTGGTTCAGCTTATATGACTATCTGCTCACCCGAACAAATGTTCAGGATCTTTTTATCGACTACTACTTCCATCGGGAGCTCCGGTTAACAACGCGGTATAGCTTACCTGGCAATACTCGGGGCTGCAAGAATTATTACAATGTCGTCATTGACTACTACTCACATCGGGAGCTCTGGTTATCGACGTAGCATGGTTTTTCCGGCAATATTCGGAAACCGTAAGTTCTTATCAAAAATAAATTCCATCAAAGCCTCAAATAAACATGTGAGTGCTGCAGTTGGTGAAAACAATACAACATAAGAAAGGCTCATACCAGTGCACTGTGTTATGAAGCCGAATAAAAAGCGCATAATTCCCTCATTTACTTGAAGGGAGTTGCTCTTACAAACGTACATGCGACTCTGCAAAAATTGCGATTACTACAAGGTCGTCGAGTGAGCAAACTGATCTGATCACTCAGTTGCCTTCGACAAAATAGAAAAATATTTTGGCTGGACTTACGGTCCATCGATTCACAATGATGTTAAAAAATAACATCAAATACACATAATGTTACTCCTTGCAACGCAAGGTCATCTTAAAAAAGAGTGATTCCTTACAAAAGCACACTATGTGCAAGGATACTTAAAGAATTTCTACCATGATGAGGTCCCTTGATCTTCTTGATTCTTCAAATCTCTTTCGGTACCTGCCTCCATCCTAGAAATAATAATGTGAGCATGATGCCTAGCTATGGGATAGTATTGATCTAGTCTTACATTAGCATTGGCTATGGATTCTAAATCCATGGTCGGATGACATGCTAAAACACAAGCAAGTGCAAGCTCGACTCCAGCAAGAAGTTCTTTGCGCACCAAAGATCGAATTCTGATTGAAGTCTTGAATCGATTGAACAAAGATGACATAGTCTCGAGTGCTGGATCCAAAGGAAACATTGTTTTCCATACCATGGTTAGATGAGCATGGTACTTATCAAAGTAATAATGAACTTTCTTAGCTCGATACTCGAACTTCGCCACGATTACAGCCTTTGATCCATTTGACCAAAATTCACACTTCGGGTGAGAAATGTCGGTCATTGATACGTCTCCGACGTATCGATAATTTCTTATGTTCCATGCTTGTTTTATGACAATACCTACATGTTTTATACATACTTTATGTCATTTTTATGCGTTTTCCGGAACTAACCTATTGACGAGACGCCGAAGTGTCAGTTCCTGTTTTGGTTTTGAAATCCTAGTAAGGAAATATTCGAATTGGACGAAATCAACGCCGAGCATCTTATAATTGGACGAAGCTTCCAGAACACCCGAGAGACGGGGCCACAGGGCCACCAGATGCCAGGGTGGCGCGGCCCAGGGGGGGCGCGCCCCCCTATGGTGTCATCGCCTCGTCAGCCCTCCGACTCCGCCTCTTCGCCTATTTAAAGGCCCCTGACCTAAAACTTCGAGATGGAAAAACCACGGTACGAGAAACCATCCAGAGCCGCCGCCGTCGCGAAGCCAAGATCTCGGGGATAGGAGTCTCTGTTCTGCGCGCCGGGACGGAAGTGCCCGGAAGGCATCTCCATCGACACCACCGCCGTCTTCATCAACGCTGTGTCTCCCATGAGGAGGGAGTAGTTCTCCATCGAGGCTAAGGGGCTGTACCGGTAGCTATGTGGTTAATCTCTCTCTCCATGTACTTCAATACAATGATCTCATGAGCTGCTTTACATGATTGAGATCCATATGATGAGCTTTGTAATCTAGATGTCGTTATGCTAGTCAAGTGAATTTTACTTATGTGATCTCCGGAGACTCCTTGTCCCACGTGTGTAAAGGTGACAGTGTGCACCGTGTGGGTCTCTTAGGCTATATTTCACAGAATACTTATTCACTATTATGAATACCATAGTGAAGTGCTTATTTATATCCCTTTATGATTGCAATGTGCTTTGTATCACTATTTTATGTGCTACTCTAGTGATGTTATTAAAGTACTCTATTCCTCCTTCATGATGTAATGGTGACAGTGTGTGCATCATGTAGTACTTGGCGTAGTTTATGATTATGATCTCTTGTAGATTATGAAGTTAACTATTACTATGATGGTATTGATGTGATCTATTCCTCCTTTCATAGTATGAAGGTGACAAGTGTGCATGCTATGTTAGTACTTGGTATAGTTGTGTTGATCTATCATGCACTCTAAGGTTATTTAAACATGAATATCGAATATTGTGGAGCTTGTTAACTCCGGCATTGAGGGTTCTTGTAGCCCTACACAATTAGTGGTGTTCATCATCCAACAAGAGAGTGTAGAGTAGAGCATATATCTATTTATTCTGTTATGTGATCAATGTTGAGAGTGTCCACTAGTGAAAGTATAATCCCTAGGCCTTGTTCCTAAATACTGCAATCATCGCTTGTTTTCGTTTTATCATTTCGTACTTCCAAAATATTACCACCGTCCACGTACGCCGCTTGTAGCATCAAGCTATTTTCGGTGCCGTTACTACTGCTCATATATATTCATACCACGTATTTCACTATCTTTTCACCGAACTAGTGCACCTATACATCGACAAGTGTATTAGGTGTGTTGGGGACACAAGAGACTTCTTGCTTTGTGGTTGCGGGGTTGCTTGAGAGGGATATCTTTGACATCTTCCTCCCCGAGTTCGATAAACCTTGGGTGATCCACTTAAGGGAAAACTTGCTGTTGTTCTACAAACCTTTGCTCTTGGAGGCCCAACACCGTCTACAGAAAAGGAGTGTGCGTAGACATCAAGCTATTTTCTGGCGCCGTTGGGAGAGGAAAGGTAAAAGGTACTCACACTCCTAATCTCGGCTACTAAGCTATTTTCCGCCGTTGTAAGTGCTCGAAGCTATTTCCTTTAGATCCTGCAATTGCATCTTTTTGTTTCTTGTTTTACACTAGTTTGGCATAATGGAAAGCAACAGTGAGCTTTTAAAATTATTTCCTGAGTTAAGACATGGATGGTTTGATGCGAAAATTAAAAAACCCATGGAACATATTAGTATGAATACTTTGAACACCATTGTTGCTAATGATATGGAAAATTCTAAGCTTGGGAAGCTGGCTTTGATGAGCATGATATTTTTAGTCCCCCAAGCATTGAGGAGAAAATTTTCTTTGATGATACTTTGCCTCCTATTTATGATGATTATAATGATAGTGGTCTTTTGGTACGCCTGTTATGGAGGATAAATTTGATTATGATTACAATATGCCTCCTATATTTGATGATGAGAATAATAATGATAGCTACTTTGTTGAATTTGCTCCCACTACAACTAATAAAATTGATTATGCTTATGTTGGGAGTAGTAATCATTTTATGCATATAGCTCATGATAAGAATGTTTCATTTGATAGTTATATTGTTGAATTTGCTCATGATGCTACTGGACATTATTATGAGAGAGGAAAATATGGTTGTAGAAATTTTCATGTTACTAAAACACCTCTCTATGTGCTGAAATATTTGAAGCTACACTTGTTCTATCTTCCTATGCTTGTTACTTTGCTCTTCATGAACTTGTTTATTTACAAGATTCCTTTTCATAGGAAGTGGCTTAGGCTTAAATTTGTTTTGAATTTTCTTCTTGATGCTCTCTTTTGCTTCAACTACTATTTCTTGCGAGTGCATCATTAAAACTGCTGAGCCCATCTTAATGGCTATAAAGAAAGAACTTCTTGGGAGATAACCCATGTGTTTATTTTACTACAGCAACTTTGTTTTATATTTGAGTCTTGGAAGTTGATACTACTGTAGCAACCTCTCCTTATCTTAGTTTTGTTGCATTGTTGTGCCAAGTAAAGTCTTTGATAGTAAGGTTCATACTAGATTTGGATTACAAAACAGATTTCTTGCTGTCACGAATCTGGGCCTAATTCTCTGTAGGTAACTCAGAAAATTCTGCCAATTTACGTGAGTGATTCTCAGATATGTACGCAACTTTCATTCAATTTGAGAATTTTCATTTGAGCAAGTATGGTGCCTCTTAGAAATTCGTCTTTACGGACTGTTCTGTTTTGACAGATTCTGCCTTTTATTTCGCATTGCCTCTTTTGCTATGTGGGATGGATTTCTTTGTTCCATTGACTTCCAGTAGCTTTGGGCAATGTCCAGAAGTGTTAAGAATGATTGTGTCACCTCAACATGTGAATTTTTGATTATGCACTAACCCTCTAATGAGTTTGTTTTGAGTTTGGGGTGGAGGTTTTCAAGGGTCAGAGAGGAGGATGATACAATATGATCAAGAAGAATGAAAGCTCTAAGCTTGGGGATACCCGGTGGTTCATCCCTGCATATTTCAAGAAGACTCATGCTAAGCTTGGGTATGCCCAAGGCATCCCCTTCTTCATCGACAACATTATCAGGTTCCTCTAGTGAAACTATATTTTTATTCCATCACATCTTATGTGCTTTACTTGGAGCGACTGTTTGTTTCTATTTTTGTTTTTGTTTGAATAAATGCATGCTTGTGTGGGAGAGAGACATGCTCCGCTGGTTCATATGAACACATGTGTTCTTAGCTTTTAATGTTCATGGCGAAGGTTGAAACTGCTTCGTTAATCGTTATATGGTTGGAAACAAAAAATGCTACATGTGGTCACTGTTAAAAAAATCGGCCGAGATACCGATTTATCAGCCGATTTATCGTGAATCGGGTGGTAACCGATAAGATTTCATCATATCGGCTAATTTATCGCTGCACCAATATTTCGGCCGATTTTCCGTCTGAGGGCCGATATTTCGCACGATTTTCACTCTAGTAACAGATATTTCGGCTGATTGTCCGTGAAATTTCACTGAAATTTTGTATGGCAGACGTTATTTTCTTCCTATGATCTTGTACAACTGTGCATTAGCTCAAAATTTTCATTTTGATTGATTCAAATGCAAATAATCAAGGTAATACTTCTGCTTAATGCTCCAATATTATTTTTACATAGCATATTATACAAAATTGAGTGCTGCAAATTAGAATATACAAAAAATTAAGCTGATAAATGGGCAACAGATAAAATCGATTAATCGGACGATAAGCGATTAATCTTCATTTTGAGGCTGGCCGATAAGTTAAGATTAACGATTTCTTGAACATTGCATGTGGTAATTGGTATGATGTCTTGAATGGCTTGATACTTGGCAATTGTTGTGCTCATAAGGATCATGTTTAAGCTCTTGCATCATATGCTTTGCACCTATTAGTGAAGAAATACATAGAGCTTGCTAAAATTTGGTTTGCATGATTGGTCTCTCTAAGGTCTAGATATTTTCTGGTAAAGGTGTTTGAACAACAAGGAAGACAATGTAGAGTCTTATAATGCTTGCAATATGTTCTTATGTAAGTTTTGTCGTACGGTTCATACTTGTGTTTGCTTCAAACAACCTTGCTAGCCTAAGCCTTGTATTGAGAGGGATTACTTCGCATGCATCCAAATCCTTGAGCCAAAAACTGTGCCATTTGTGTCCACCATACCCACCTACTACATGGTATTTCTCCGCCATTCCAGAGTAAATTGCTTGAGTGCTATCTTTAAACACTTCAAAAGTTATTACCTCTTATTTGTGTCAATGTTTTATAGCTCATGAGGAAGTATGTGGTGTTTATCTTTCAATCTTGTTGGGCAACTTTCACCAATGGACTAGTGGCTTCATCCGCTTATCCAATAATTTTGCAAAAAGAGCCGGCAATGGGGTTCCCAGCCCCAAATTAATTAACTTTCATGCTTTTACAAAAAATAGACACTCCTCCATGGTATGTGATTGTTGGACGGCACCCGAGGATTCGGTTAGCCATGGCTTGAGAAAGCAAAGGTGGGGAGGAGTGTCAACTAAATAAAACTAAAATAAAAAGGCACTCCTTCATGGTATGAGATTGTTGGCAGGCACCCGAGGATTCAGTTAGCCATGGTTTGTGAAAGCAAGGTTGGAAGGAGTGCCACCCAAAAATAAAAATGTTTCATGGGAGCCGCTCTTTGAAGGTTTGTCTGGCAAGGGGGTTAGAGTGCCCACTACCATTCGTTGACAACAACAAACACCTCTCAAAATTTTACTTTTATGCTCTCTTTATGTTTTCAAAATAAAAGCTCTAGCACAAACATAGCAATCGATGCTTCCCTCTGTGAAGGGCCTTTCTTTTACTTTTATGTTGAGTCAGTTCACCTACTTCTTTCTGTCTTAGAAGCAAACACTTGTGTTAACTGTGCATTGATTCTTACGTACTTGCTTATTGCGCTTATTATATTACTTTATGTTGACAATATCCATGAGATATGCATGTTGAAAGTTGAAAGCAACAGCTGAAACTTAATCTTCATTTGTGTTGCTTCAATACCTTTATTATGAATCTATTGCTTCATGAGTTAACTCTTATGCAAGACTTATTGATGCTTGTCTTGAAAGTACTATTCATGAAAAGTCTTTGCTATATGATTCAGTTGTTTAATCATTGTCTTTATCATTGCTTTGAATCGCTGCATTCATCTCATATGCTTTACAATAGTATGATTAAGATCATGTTGGTAGCATGTCACTTCAGAAATTATCTTTGTTATCGTTTACCTACTCGGGACGAGTAGGAACTAAGCTTGGGGATGCTGATATGTCTCCGACGTATCGATAAGTTCATATGTTCCATGCTTGTTTTATGACAATACCTACATGTTTTATACATACTTTATGTCATTTTTATGCGTTTTCCGGAACTAACCTATTGACGAGACGCCGAAGTGCCAGTTCCTGTTTTCTGCTGTTTTTGGTTTCAGAAATCCTAGTAAGGAAATATTCTCGGAATTGGACGAAATCAACGCCGAGCATCGTATAATTGACGAAGCTTGACAGAGAGCCACCACGGGGCCACGGGGCCACCGATGCGGGCGGCGCGGCCGGGGGGCGCGCCCCCCCTATGGTGTCATCGCCTCGTCAGCCCTCCGACTCCGCCTCTTCGCCTATTTAAAGGTCCCTGACCTAAAACTTCGAGACGGAAAAACCACGGTACGAGAAACCATCCGAGCCGCCGCCGTCGTGAAGCCAAGATGCGGGGACAAGAGTCTTTGTTCAGCGCCGGGACGGGGAAGTGCCCCGGAAGGCATCTCCATCGACACCACCACCGTCTTCATCAACGCTGCTGTCTCCCATGAGGAGGGAGTAGTTCTCCATCAAGGCTAAGGGCTGTACCGGTAGCTATGTGGTTAATCTCTCTCTCCATGTACTTCAATACAATGATCTCATGAGCTGCTTTACATGATTGAGATCCATATGATGAGCTTTGTAATCTAGATGTCGTTATGCTAGTCAAGTGAATTTTACTTATGTGATCTCCGGAGACTCCTTGTCCCACGTGTGTAAAGGTGACGGTGTGCACCGTGTGGGTCTCTTAGGCTATATTTCACAGAATACTAATTCATGAATAGCATAGTGAAGTGCTTATTTATATCCCTTGATGATTGCAATGTGCTTTGTATCACTATTCTATGTGCTACTCTAGTGATGTTATTAAAGTACTCTATTCCTCCTTCATGATGTAATGGTGACAGTGTGTGCATCATGTAGTACTTGGCGTAGTTGATGATTATGATCTCTTGTAGATTATGAAGTTAACTATTACTATGATGGTATTGATGTGATCTATTCCTCCTTTCATAGTATGAAGGTGACAGTGTGCATGCTATGTTAGTACTTGGTATAGTTGTGTTGATCTATCATGCACTCTAAGGTTATTTAAACATGAATATCGAATATTGTGGAGCTTGTTAACTACGGCATTGAGGGTTCTTGAAGCCCTACACAATTAGTGGTGTTCATCATCCAACAAGAGAGTGTAGAGTAGAGCATATATCTATTTATTTTGTTATGTGATCAATGTTGAGAGTGTCCACTAGTGAAAGTATAATCCCTAGGCCTTGTTCCTAAATACTTCAATCATCGCTTGTTTACTGTTCTACTGCATCTGTACTTCCTGCAATATTACCACCGTCCACTGCACGCCAGTTGTAGCATCAAGCTATTTTCTCGGTACTACTGCTCATATATATTCATACCACGACTATAGGCATCCCCTGGGCCGAAGATAGTACCCGGGGTTTACTGAAGGCCCACTACCGAAGAATAAGAAGATTCGGAAGCCCAAGATATTATTAAGGAAAGTAGAGTTGTAATAGGAAGCATTATTTGTAATCTTGCGGGATGAGTTAGAAACCTTCCCGGACTCTGTAACTTGTACAATACGAATCTCTCGGCTCCGCCTCCTATATAAGGGGGAGTCGAGGGACAAAGAAAGCATCGAATCATCGTTTCTCAAACCCTAGTTTTATAATCGTCGAGTACTTTTCGGCTGAAACCTTCGAGATCTACTTGCCCTCTACTTCTAACTAAACCCTAGTCTACAACCCGTAGGCATTGACAAGTTAATACCTTGTCAATTGGCGCTGTCTGTGGGAACTAGAGGCGTCAAGGATCCGATCTCGATGGCACGTTCAAGATCGTCGACTTCATCAACCGCAAGCAACGCGATGGATCGAGGTAACAGATCGCAACTGGTCTTGTCGATTTTGTTCCTCACCCGCCCTCCCGTTTGGATGCATATGCGTATCTGGGGAGCCTACGGAGATGACGTTCGGAAGATTTCACTTTCGCGTCGAGAAAGAGGGATCGTATCGTGTCGAAATTCCGATTTCGTCGGGATCGTCGGCGGTCGATTCCGATTTTTCAAGCTATACATCGTCAACCGAATCAGAAGAGGAAGAAACTTCGTCGTCACACTTCATCAGCACCAGGGCAAGAGAAAAACTTGCCAAGATCTTCAGCGACATGTCGTTTGAGTCATCTGCGGACTCCTATACAAGCGATGGCTCAAGCAGTGTCGACAGCTACGACTTCATCGACAAATCTACTATAGTGGGCAAGGTCTTCGCCAATCTTCATGATGGTGTCACCAAACCCAACATAGATCTGAATACAAAGTATCATCAGATTTATGTCATGGGAGAGCCAAGTCGTGATCGGAGGAAACATCCGAGGCTTTCGACGATTTGGGAAATCCATACATCGATCCCTCCGATTTGCGACGAGGCCTAGGCAATAAATATATCGGGCACACCGCGAGATAGAGTCCAACTCCCGCAAGCAGCATGGGATAGAGCCGCAAGGGCTATGGATGGCTCAACCAATGGCCACCACAGCCACGCCGGAAGAATTACAAGCATATCAATATAGGCTGCACGAGCAAGGGAATTGGAAAACACACTGAGCTAAACAAAAGAAAGGAGGCAGCCTCTCGCAAGCAGGCGAAAGGAGCTGAGTCGACAATCTAGAACCGAGTGATAGCCAGGGAAGCTCGGAACAGAGCAAGATCAAGGTTGCAAAACGTACCTGAAGGAGAAAGAGAGCACTTGGTTCAAAACCTCGACATGTCTTTTATGTCGATAGACACGAGAGGGAACATCATCCCCAAGACACCAGAAGCTGGGTATATGGTGACACAAGCTTTCATCCTTGCATCCAGGCCACCACCAGGAGATCCAAGGGAGGCACTATATAACATGGCAATGGTAGGAGTTGGAGCCATGGGGACGGCGTTTGTATCAACACCTCCCGAAGGAACAGCAAGGCAAAATAGTCCACGACCTGCGGCAGCAACAGCAGCAGCTCCCGAAGGACCAAGTGGAGCAAGGGACACGGCAGCACAAGCAAGGGTCGACGAGCGACAAAGCAGAAGGGAACATCGGCAGTCCCCGAGCTAAACGACGAGGATATGTGTGGGTTGCCATGCTTCACAAGGAGAGTTCAACTCGAGTCCCTTCAGGATTCAAGTTACCCGATAACTTCAAGAAATTCGACGGCCTTCAAGATCCAGAGGATTGGCTAGTTGATTATCTCGAGACGGTGAAACTCACAGGAGGAACCAGAGCAACGGCTATGCAAAGCATCCAGGTGCATTTGAGTGGAGCCGCATGATCTTGGATAAAGAAACTTCCCCCAGGATCTATCGACAGCTGGGATAGCTTCGAGGACGTGTTCGTCAAGAACTTCCGGTCCACATGTAAAAAACCTGCGTCATTAGAAGAGCTGAGAGCGTGCCGACAAAAGCCAGATGAGCCAATGAGAAAATATATCCAAAGGTGGAATATCATCAAAAACTCGGCAGAAAATATATCTGACGAGAGAGCAATAGATGCGTTTGTCGCAGGGATCAGGCGTGGAGATTTTGTCGAGGATTTAGGGAGGACCAATCCAAAGACAGTATCCGCGTTAATGGAAATAGCAAACAGATGAGCAGATGGAGAAGATGCTGTTCACAACAAACGGCATAGGTCGCCAGAGGAAGACCGCGGTCGAAATTATCAACCAAGGCGACGATTTCTCGGCAGTACTCGAGCTATGATGCTCCAGGACAAATCTCACCGGGTTTCCGAGCAAGCGCAGGAGGAAACAACAGAGATGAGTACCGAGGAAGCAACGAGCAACGAAGCGACAATAGAGATGACTCTCGAAACAATAGGCAAAATAGCGGGCCAAGGTTCCAGAGACCCTTCGTGTCTCCCGAAGAGATGATGAACGGGTCAGTGTCGGATGCACTTTTCCTCGACACAACGGAAAAGACGGTAAAGACATCGCAAAAGGATTGCTCTAATTTCTGGGCAATGCTAAGGTATGGGGCATGCTAATGCTCAGCAAAGCACAGAGAAATCCTCGAGAACCAGGAGTGAGATTCACTTGCCACCTCCTCCCGCGATTACGGACGACAATCGACATCAGCTCAGAATAGCGGCAGCACCTCCACCATCGCCTTACGTTGATCCTAACTCTAACGGAGCGGTCTCGATGATTCGAAAGGAAGACCATCCAATAGAGCTCGAAAGTAATCTCGCACAGGTGTTCATGGCGAAAAAATCCACCAACAATCGAGTATCTTAATTGGTCGGGGCAAGACATTGGCTTCACCATAGCGGATCATCCACAAAGAAGTTCCTCGACCCGGGCGTCAAGCATCATACTACCACGGTCATCGCAGGATTTGACGTATCTCGCGTGTTTATAGATGGCGGCAGCATCTTAAACCTTATGTACGCAGATACATTAAGGAAGATGAACATATCCCTAGCAAAACTGAAGCCACAGACACGAGATTCCACGGTATCACACAGAGAAGCCAAGCTATCCGCTGGGGAAGATTAATCTCGACGTTCGGTTTGGGACCCGAGAAAATTACAGAATCGAAGTTGGAGTTTGAAGTCGTAGATTTCCCGTCGCAGTACACCTGTTGGGACGACCCGCATATGCTAGATTTATGGCGGTACCACATTACACGTACCTGTTGTGGAGGATGCCTGGACCTAAGGGACCAATCACACAAAGGAAGCTCGTTAGCCGATAAATGTGATAAGGATTTTCGTCGAATATCAGAAACTTTCGGGATGCAAGCTGAGTATTTGGCGTCAAGGCTCATGACCGACTATGTGCTGCCAGACGTTGGAAGGCCAAATAAAGAATCAACTTTCAATGCGAGAAAAATTCTAAGGAGGTGCAGATTCACCGACGACCCGAAAAGACGACATCCATCGCAAACGACATGGACCTCGCATAGGAAAGCGCGCTCGTCGAGTTCCTCCGTGAGAGCTGGAAAATCTTCGCATGGTGTCCACCTGACATGCCAGAGTACCCAGGGAACTTGCCGAGCACCACCTAAACTTGCATCCACTAGCGAGACCAATCAAACAACCTTTGCGACGTTTTTCGGAACCAAACCGCAAGGCTATGCTGTCAGAAATTGATCGACTAAGAGAAGCTGGTTTTATCAAGGAGTTGCACACAGAGGCCACATGGGTAGCAAATCCAGTGTTGGTGCCGAAGAAAAACACTAAGGTCCTTCGCATGTGCGTCGACTTTACGTGTCTCAATAAACATTGTCCAAAGGATCACTTTCCCCTCCCAAGGATCGATCAAATTATCGACTCCACGGGATGTGAACGTCTTTCCTTTTTGGACGCATATTCTGGTTATAACCATATCAGATTAAAAGAAGAAGATGAAGTAAAAACAGCGTTCATCACACCTTACGGCGTGTTTTGCTATAGAACAATGCCTTTTGGTTTGAAAACGCGGGAGCAACATATCAAAGGATGATGCAGTGTTTGGCGACACGATTGGAAAAAATGTGCAAGTGTACATCGACGATGTCGTCATAACGTCAAAAAAGGGGACGACGCTGATCGAGGATCTCAAGGAAACCTTTGACAACCTCGACAAATTTTGCCTCAAGCTGAACCCGACGAAGTGCTCCTTTGGCGACCCAGCAGGAGAACTTCTTGGGTTTCTAGTTTCAGCAAGAGGGATTGAAGCAAATCCCGACAAAATACAAGCTATCGTAACAATGAGGAAGCCAACCAAGTTGAAATAAATACATCAATTAACTGGGCGAGTCGCAGCTTTAAGCAGATTCGTCGCCAGGCTGGGAGAAAAAGCGTTACCGTTCTACGTTTTAATAAAGCAAGGGGAGAAATTCCAGTGGAACGAAGAAGCCGATAGAGCTTTTGAGGATCTAAAACGCACAATCTCGACACCACCAATCTTGGTGGCGCCGAAGGAAAAGGAACCTCTCCTGCTGTACATTGCAGCCACACCCCAGGTGATTAGCACGGTGTTAGTCGTTGAAAGAGAAGAAGAAGGAAAACTCCACGGAGTGCAAAGGCCGGTATATTTCATCAGTGAAGTTTTATCGCCTTCAAAACAGGTACCCGCAGTACCAGAAGCTAGCATATGGAGTGATTACAATGGCAAGAAAGTTGCGCCACTATTTTTCGGCACACCCGATAATAGTAGTCAATGAAGCACCTCTTTCAAATATACTGAACAATCCAGAAGCTACAGGGCGTGTCTCCCTTTTGGGAATAGAACTTTCCTCGGGACATCACGTATGAAAAAGAAAGGCAATCAAGTCGCAAGTTTTGCCAGATTTCATTGCAGAGTGGATGGAGGTGCAAAACACAGGACCCCCAGTATTTATCGAGAACTTGGACCATGAACTTTGATGGATCCAAGAGAGTAGAAGGAGCTCAGGAGTAATACTTATATCACCCGAAGGCGACAAATTAAAGTATGTCCTACGGATGACGTTCCCAAACGCATCCAACAATGAAGCAGAATACGAAGCCCTCATACACGGGATGAAGATGGCGAAAGCTTGCGCAACTCGACTAAAAATCTTTGGCGACTCACAATTGGTGGCTCAGCAAGTTATGAACCAATGTGATGCGGTCAATGATAGCATGATATACAAGGAGATGTACAATGAGCTTGAGAAGCTGTTTGATGGATGCGAGGTAAATCACATCAGTAGGTTGAGCAATGATGAAGCCGACGTTCTCGCAAACATCGGGTCGCAGTGCCTTCCAATCCCGCCAGTGTATTTTGGGAAGAAATAGCGGATAGATCCACAAAGCCGAAGAAGGCGGAAAAAGCAAAGGAAGAAAAAACTTCGGCGCCCCTCAGAAGCCGTGGAGGACGAAGAGGACCAAGAGCTTGTGATGATGGTAGAATTGGATGCAAGCGTACATATCGTATATCCTCAGAAAGAAATACCCGACGATCCAGTTGTGGCAAGATGAATTATTCGACGATCCAAAGCTTTCACAGTGGTCAAAGGGGAGTTATACAGCCAAGTATTTCAGGCGTCCTGCAAAGGTGCGTCACAACCGAAGAAGGAAGGATAATCCTAAAGGATGTGCATGAAGGAATATGTGGTCACCACGCGAGCAGCCGAGCTATTGCAGCCAAGGTTTTTCGGGCAGGATTTTTATCGGTTGACAGCAACGAGGATGCAAAAGAGATATGCGTGTCGTAGATTCGCCGCAAAACCTCACTCTCCGGCCGAGAGCTGATGCCAATACCATTGTCGTGGCCCTTTGCCCAATGGGGACTTGATATGGTGGGCAAGTTGCACAAAGCTTCGCCAGGAGGATATGAGTACCTGTTGGTCGTTGTCGACAAATTCACCAAGTGGGTAGAAGCGAAGCCAATAAATTCACCAGATGCAGCGTCGGCAATAAAGTTTGTGAAAGGCCTCGTCTTTCGGTTCGGAGTGCCTCATAGCATTGTCACGGACAACGGTACCAACTTCACAGCTAAGGAGTTCAAGGCATACTGCGCAGAAGTAGGCATTAAATTGCACTTCGCGTCAGTAGGACATCCACAAACCAATGGCCAAGTCGAAAAATCTAATGGTATCATCTGCAACGGCATTAAAAACGTCTGCTGGGACCGCTTGAAAAGGCTCGACATACCTGGCCAGAAGAATTGCCAAGTTTTTTGTGGAGCATCCGAACAACACCAAATACGGCGACACAAGAAACTCCGTTTTTCCTCGTCCACGGAGCCGAAGCAGTACTACCAATCGAAATAGAGCATGATTCTCCAAGAGTAATAGAGTATGACGAGGAAACATCACGAAAAGCTCGGGAGGACGATATGGATGCACTCGATGAAGCTCGAGATGAAGTACTATCACGAGTTACCAAGTACCAGCAGGACCTACAAAACTACCACAGTCGACGATTGCGGCCCAGATCTTTCCAGGTCGGTGATTTGGTCCTACGGCTCAACCAGCAAAGCACTGAAAAGCTCGAGTCACCATGGTTGGGACCTTACGTCGTCACGGAAGTCATCGACGGAGGAGCATACAGGATCAAGGACAAGAAGACAGGGGTTCCCGAGAAAACCCCTGGAAGGCGCAACTCAGGCGGTTCTACGCTTAGAGTCGAAATATAGTCCTCCTCTGTAAAAATACAATGTACTGAAATGCCCGCGAGTTTTCAGACGCACTCTTTTCCTTTTCGGGGCACCGAGTGGGGCCGGAAAGGTTTTTAATGAGGCGGGCTCGCGGTGCTGCAATATAATAAAGATAGTGGAGATATACTTCTTATTCTTCGACACTCGGGGGCTCAACGGCTTCAAGTTACAAAATATACACAATATAGATAAACTAGACTTACCGAAATATTTCGCCTTGGTACAAGAATACCTCGCCAAGTAGAACATCGGAAGCTAACAACTATAAATATAGAGTACTCGTCAAAATTTTATTGCTTTGGTCTAAAAACCTCGCAACAAAAATATAGAACGTCACCACCAAGACACTCGGGGGCTCGTACCCATCGACAACAAAATATATATATCTCCTTGCAACAAGAGAAAAATCTTCGGGATAACAAAGCAGTATGAACTCCAGCCAAAGGCTCGGGGGCTTGACGGTCAAAAATAGAAACAATACATATTTTCAGAGTTGACAGCTTTACAATATAGATCATGTTTACAAATACACAAAGACGTATCAATGGTGAAACTACAGCAAGAAAAAGGAAAAAACCCTCAGCGGATACCTAGCACATGGTCTATGGTTATTCGCTCATTGGAAGGACGAGTACTATGCTCGGCATAGCTACCCTTCACAAAGAATTCAGCATCCATCCGAAGAAGTTCATCCATCATATCTTCGGCTACAGGAGTCACCAGATCATCAATCTTGTCCATGTTTCTCTTTTTCTTCGACATCTTAGCCAGGCACGTGGAAACAATTTGATTCATGGGCAATTTTGGATAGCAAATCTTTATCATCATCATAGCAAATCTTGCGCCAGCAGAGAGTTGAGCCCGCACAAAGCCATGGATTCGAGGAGCATCCGAAATTTTTCCATTAAAGCGTGAAGAGTTTCATCTTGTTGCGAGGAACATGGTTCCATAAACTAAAAACAAAGTCTTCGTACAAAAGTCAAGGAAGTCACGGACCTGAGCCGCGATCTTGGAATCTGACAATTTGGCGGGTACGCTCAGGGGTAACCCAAAAATTAGAACCATGTTGTGCAGCCAGTCTGAGCAGAACATCGAGCTTCAACACGTTGATCTTCGGCAGCAGTATCCAAAAATGAGCCTGGAGAAATTATTGTCAAGGAAGGAAAAATAGCAAAAACAACATCTAGCATGGTTATGAAGGAAACATACCTGTCATGTCCAGGCTGTCGCTCATTAGCTGAAGCATATAACTTTCTCGAGAAGAAGCTTGGTAGCCTCAGCAACAGCAGCATCCCTGCGCAATGGCTTCTTTCGCCTGTTGAAGAGAAATTTCTCTCTCGGATGCTTGTCGCGATTGCTCCATCATTACCAGTGTTTTTTCATGGATTGAAGTTGTTGGCGCAGTTCTTGCAAATCTTGCGACAAATGTTGGCTTGAAGAACCTCCGATGAGGTTAGCATCGACCAGTGTTTACTTCGAGAAGGAGGAAGCAGGAGAAGTATCGGCAGAAGGAGGATTGGCAGAATAGTTATCAAATATCAACTGGAAAAGAAAATTTCAATATCAAATGATTGCAAAAGACAGAATTCCATTGATCTTTGGGAAATTTACATGTATATTAAGGAGTTCTTCAATGGATAGCTAAGGTAATTGTCGCCAAGGCTAATATGGCGACAATAGCTAAAGGCAACAAAAATAAAAAGAAGGGGCATTCAACTAGACCCTACTTTGATGAGCTAGGAGTTGAAGATGGCTTGATTCCGATAGGCCAAGATTTTCTTCGTGTTGGGCTTGCCGCCCTGATCGATGATCGCCATTTTGTTTGCTCATCCGTCTGTCGCTTACTCGCCCAAATGATAGTTGTTGTCGGCAACCTAGGCGACGTGATTGACAAAGTCTTCATGTTTTCTTGGCGCATCTTCACCAAGATCCGGTGGATTGAAGTCCTTGGCAAGAGCAAGGAAAGTCTGGGTTCCTCTTTCTTCGAAGAAGTAAGGGAACAGTGACAATCTCTGGTCACTGTCAATGCCTTCGCGAGCTTCGGTTCCATTAAGCTCAAGGACGTAGAGCGTCAAGAAGAGGATCGTTGTCGGGATCTTCAAGCTCAAATTCTTGGTTTGTTTTACCTATCGCAGAAAATATATGTTGGTCGACAGTAAGTAAAGAAAAGCAAGTCTAAGAAAAATAGAATGGATCGACAAAATTACCGACAAAGCGCCGAATCTGCGTGTTCAAGCGCTGATGATCGCCTTTCACGAGTAGCTGCGCGGCTTGTGCTCGTTCAAAGCGCGGCATCATCAAGTCTTTTGCATCTTCGACACCGCAGCTTCGCCTTGGCCTTATCAGCCTCCGCTTTAGCTTTGCTAGCATCAAGTTCAGCCTTCTTGTGAGCGCTTTAATTTTGTAATTTTTGAGCAAGCGTGTCGACAAGCTTGTTGGCTTGTTTTTTGTTAAAATAGTTAAGACTGCGAAAAAAACGAAAAAGTTATAAACAAGGGTGGCAAAGAATTATTACCTTCAGTCTTGCTGGCATACCCACGGTACCCAATGAATTGGGCCGATGCGAAAAGCTCTTTGATCATTGAGATCAAAGAAGGAAAGAAAGAAAACGTCGGCATGGGGAAAATATGATGGCATAAAGAAGCAAACAGAGGAAATATAGACAGTGACAAGAAAATTAAGAACTTACATCATCCAGAGAGGATTAGAGGAGCTACCCAATTGGAGGGTAGGCTCCGGATTGTTTCAACTCTTGTCCTTTGGTGAAGGGACAAGGGGGTGAAGGAGGAGTAGAGCGCGACGTTTTGTTGAGGAGGCGAGGATTCCTCTCCTTCGACCGCGCTCCGAAACAACCAGAGTATGTGACGTACTCCGTTCGAGCAGCCACATCAACACTGGTACTTCTTCCTCATCACTACGATTAAATGTCGGCAGATAAAAAGCAAGATAGACAAAAATCTTCGAGTACAAAAATAAAGGGAAATAAAAGGTGACTTACGAGCTGATGAGGGCCTCAAGGTATGGATCATAAGCTGCTTTCTGGCGTGAAGGAACAGCTTCCTTTGGAGGTGCCGAATCTTCGACATCGTCCTTTTCCTTTTGTTCCTTGGAGAAACAGCAGGAGGAGGAGATTGTGCCGATGCAGTACCTTCGGAGACAGCCCCCTTTTCAGAAGATCCCGCGGATTTTTGAGAATCTGTGGGTTCATTCACAAAAGAGGGGGCATCTTGGTTGTCGTCAGTGACAACGGCCCTTTCCTCGACTTCTCCACCTTCAGGAAGGGGAGGAAGCGAGACAAGATTTGGATGGTTCTATATAAAAAACAGGGAAGATGTCAAAAAGGAGTTACAAAAAGATAGCAAGGCAATAACAAATCAATCGACAAAGTTTACCTTGGGAAGCGCATTGGTGGCGCTGTACGGTTTTACGACAAGAAGAAGGGACAGATCTTTTTGCGAGGGAGGAGATTTTTCTGGACAAGCTTCTCTAAGTCCTGACCTCTAAATCCGACAACCGATCTGTGTCCTTGTCGCCAGCATACTTCCAGGAGAGGGTATTTGCGAGCCTGAAGAGGCTGCACTGTTCTAAGAAAATACGTGATTTGAATACGACAGCTCTTTTCGCGAGTATTCTCGTAACCTGGATGCGAGTCATCAGCTTTCCCGTCGATATTTTTCGGTAGCCTCCGTATCCCGCGGAGCGGCGAAGGATTTTTTGGCACTATCGAAAGAGGATGTTGTTCAAAGACATCCATGGTTCTCCTCCTGAATGTACAACCACTTCTTGCGCCACCCTTGAACCGAGTCAGATGGAGTTTGACGTCGAAGTAATCGACCGTGGGGCGAACGAATAACAACGCCGCCTATATTGTAGGCGTGACATTGGGAGAGCCATTACGGCGATAGAAGAAAATGCGCTTCCATAGCGCCCGCAGGGTTGGATGCCAAGGAAGGCCGCAGGGTGATGAAAATGGAGATATGGAGGAGAGAATTGGGCTTTTGGAGGTGGTGAAGTTGCGTACCATAAACAAAAAGCACCGCGGGAGGAAAGGATGAATGGGGCGGAAAGACCGCGGATGAGATGGTCGACTAAACTTACCCGATACCCCCATTGGATAGCTTTCTTCACTAGGGAAGCACAGCGCCTTCGGCTTCTTGCTGATCCCAGTTTTTTCAAGAGGTTGATGTCCTGGTGAAATTTTGGACCTTCACCCGTATGCCCAGATCTACGATAGCCATTGATGATTCAAAGGTCGTGCTTGATCAACCACGCTGTGGCATCAACAATGCATGCCAGAATGCAGCTTGATAAGATGAGCTTAGGGAGCTGTGGGGCGCAGGAGGAAGTTTTGCAGAGGAGAGCAGGAGAACGGTGCGAGCTGGAAGTGCTCCTTTGGCGAAGAAGGAGATCTTATATAGAGGGGCGGCGAAGCGGCGGACCGTTGGATGGAAAGATTGTGTGGCAGATGATAACCACGTGGAATAGGGGTAAGAAAGTATTTTAACACTGGAGAAGTTACGGTACGTGCGCCAGGAAAAGCGGAGGACGTGTGTCCCCCACCTGCACGACGTGTCAAGATAATGGATAATTTGGGCCCGCAAGGCAGCGGGAGAAAACATCTCGCGATTTTCGGACTCGCAATCGTGGCTATCGTCAGCAATAACGTCACCTTGGCAGAAGGAAAAATTCGCCTCAACAGCTTCATAAAAAGGCGATATGGAAAATATTGATGAGCCTTTGATCAAATACAAGTTTTTGTTCAAAAGCTCTGCGGCTACTTGAAAAATGAAAAGATCAAGAAAGACAAAATAGAAATGGCGAGAGCCTCTATGATCAAATACAAATATTTGCTCATAGCCTCCGGGGGTTACTCCCATCGGGAGCGCTGTCTGCGCACCCCGAGAAATTATAAAACTTCGGGAGAAAAAGAAAATATAGCAGCATAAGGCGTAGAGCCTACACCCAAGCACAAGTCCTGGTCGTAGCTCGGGTTAATCCCATCTGGACCGCGTCGCGGTGCTCCGATGAAATTATAAAAAGAAAGAATGAATGAACAGCAAGAAGAAAGATGAAAAAGCAAAGAGTATATTTCTTGAGCTATAAATAACTCTCGCATATACTCCCATCGGGAGAGCAATATAAGTCCGCTGACTCAATAAAATGTGCTATCTAACAGCCGAATAAGCACTCGACAATATATTTCAACGCCAAAGTTGCGATCAATTTCTGAATGCCGCAAAACTTTGCGAAGGTAAGACCCCAGATCCGTTCTGTGTGGCGTGGCGCCGTCTCTGACGTTGGTTTGCTACTTTTATCCGTATCAACAGATACGGAGAAAAATCCTAACGGACGCGTTAGGTACCCGATAAATTTGACTGGGACTCGACAGAATGCTAAGACCTTAAGCGGCACCTGTCGAAGTTTACACCAGTATCCCGAGATCATGTCCAGGGACGTGATCTTGAAGTAGGTTTTTGCGGATTGCCACTAGAGCAGTTAACTAGTACCTGATCCGTCAGATGAACTAGCCCTAACTACCATTATCCCTGTACAATATAGAAATTTATATGAAGAAATATAGAAAGGCTTAAGTTGTCGAGTAAAAATAAACAGTGGAGATTTTCCCTGACTCTACGATTCAAGCAAAATCTCGGGGCTAACGACATAGCATCCCTGGGCTCGCGAAGACAGGGGTACCCGGGTTTCATCAAGGCCCACTACCCGAAGAATAAGAAGATTCGTGAAGCCCAAGATATTATTAAGGAAAGTAGAGTTGTAATAGGAAGCATTATTTGTAATCTTGCGGGATGACAGAACCTTCCCTGACTCTGTAACTTGTACAATACGAATCCCTCAGTCCGCCTCCCATATAAGGGGGAGTCGAGACAAAGAAAGCATCGAATCATCGTTCTCAAACCCTAGTTTTATAATCGTTGAGTTTTTCGCTGAAACCTTCGAGATCTACTTGCCCTCTACTTCCAACTAAACCCTAGTCTACAACCCGTAGGCATTGACAAGATAATACCTTGTCACCACCTGTATTTCACTATCTCTTCGCCGAACTAGTGCACCTATACATCTGACAAGTGTATTAGGTGTGTTGGGGACACAAGAGACTTTCTTGCTTTGTGGTTGCAGTGTGCTTGAGAGGGATACCTTTGACCTCTTCCTCCCTGAGTTCGATAAACCTTGGGTGATCCACTTAAGGGAAAACTTGCTGTTGTTCTAGAAACCTCTGCTCTTGGAGGCCCAACACTGTCTACAGGAAAAGGAGTGTGCGTAGACATCAGTCATTACTGCAATCTTCTCATGGATCCGCTTATTTTCTTCTGATTCATCGGAAGCAACAACTTTTGAAGACAAAGAGCAAGTCAGCAAAAGATCATTTACAGAAGTATCAATAAAACAAAAAAGAAGTGGTTGACTGCTTACAGCTTAGGCTCTCGGTAGCCACACGAAGGCGATCTAAAGCATGTTGTTCGACTACAACAGAAATTTTGCTCTTCTTCTTCACCAATGCTGCCATAGTATGAAGACCAGCTATATCTTTATTCAGTCGGGAAATTTGATCGCGCAGACGACGCACAAGTTTCGAATCATCAATAGTAGAAGAATGCAAAGAACCCTCGACTCGGGAAGAAGTCGAAGGAGTTTGCAACAAAATATTTAAAGATGCATCGTCAGAAAATTATCAAAGGGAAAGATATTGAATGCAGAAAACTCCCATCGGGAGCTAGCAAAGCATTTCATTCAAAAGTTTATGATGAAAGTTAAGAACCGACAACAGCGTCAACTTAATTCATTACAGATCAAGGGTCGAATGTATTCAGGATACAACTAAAAAATTAGTAGGCCAGAATTGATCAAGTCTGTGCCGATGAACTTGGTGCAGCTCCGGATGCAGTTTTCTTCTTGTATTCATCAACTAATTTAAGTAGCCGATTGGCACACGATAGTGAGGGTTGCTTGAAAGGCTCAAGGTCGACAAGACAATCATTGGCATCCACTGGTAGTGCTTTGGATAGTTTCTCCAGGTCAGAACCAAGTCCATGCCCCATCAAAAGTTTAAAACTGAGGAATGCTCAGTAAAGACGAGAACGTCGCTTCAATACCTCAATGGCGTCAGAGGAGTCGATGAAGAAAGTATCTGCCATTTCTCCAAGAGTCTTGTTTTGATCCAGCTTCGGGAACATCATCGAGAATAATCTCGACAAAGCCCCTTTGGTCTTCTTCAAGAGATCTTGGATCTGGTTGCTGGATTCAGTTGCAAATAAAAGGGCATCCGACACCGAGTCCACCCGAAGTTTGTTTGTATGGTCGACAGGCATGTCGGGAGTACCTGGAATACCATACAGAAACAATTCATTGCAATAGTAGAGTATTATGAAGAAAAATCATACAAGTATTCTTACTTAGCAAATTTTCAATGGACTCGCGGAGAGTGCCTTCCTTCTCGTCAGCTTCAACGAAATCCTTGTGCCTTGCCTCCTGTTCCTCCTTCATCTTCTTCTTCTTCAACTTCCTCAGTTCGTCCTTTAGGCATGTGTTTTCACTTTGTGCCTCGGCTGCTAGCCTATTAGCCTCTAGTAGTTGATCAGCCGAAGTTTTAACAGCCTTGCGAAGTTGGGCGTTTTCTGCTTCTAGTTGAACAAACTGATCAGCAAAATCTACCATAGCATCAACTACGGCATAAATTGGCTGCAGCAAGGGAATCAAAGACTACGCCAGGTTATGCAACAGACATATCTTAACCTATACTTGGCTTTTTTCGAAAAAGCCAATCATCGGCTCGGGGGCTGATGGATACTATGCTGGATACTGTTTACTAAAGAGAAATGCTTACATGATCACTCGAAGACGGAGGAGGAGAGGCGCTTGCTGAAGGATTAACTGAAGAAGCTTTAACCTTGGCCACAGTTGTTCTTGGCGGAGGAGTGGCGGTATGGTCACTTTCGGCAGTCGAAGGCATCGATTCCTTTGCAGACTCTGCCTTATCAGAGATTATTTTTGCCCTCTTTGAAAGAGGAACGTCGTCATCTTCCTCGGAACTGGTCAAAGCAGAAACGAATTTTAGTAAGTTGAAAGAAGCTAAGTGGAAGTAAAAAGAAACAAAAGGAGAAAAGGAAACTTACGAAAATAACTCCTTCGGCGAAGAGTCTCGATGGTCTTTTTGTGACCCGAGGAGCCGAAGTCTCTCGGGAAGGTGCATGGGAAGCAACTGCGTTAGCATCATCGACATCTTGTCCGCTATGAATCGACTCCGCTGTCGCCATAAAATCTTCATTAATCTTCCTGCGACGCATGGACTTGACAAGTGCATCATCCTCGGGGGCTTCATCACCCAAAGCATCGCTATCCTCAAGAATATTCTGGTCATCCTCAGTCTCTTCGGAAGCGTCGTCATCTTCTGGAGCTACTCCACTTTCGGGCATCGGTGGATAGCATTGAGCAAGCATCGGTGGATAGCATTCAACAATGGTAGAAGCCTGTCGAAAGCAAAATAACAAATTTTAGGTTCGGGAGCAGAAATGACGTCGGATGCAGAGACAAATAAAATAATTACCTCGGATGAAGGTGTTTAAAGTCAAAAGGAGGGTGAGCCGAAGTCATAGCTATGTTATCCTTCTGACTGAAGAAAGTCCGAAGCCGCACCTCGCCCCGAAGATATTCTTCAGAAAAATCATTCGGGCTGACCCTCGATTTGTCCTTGGCACAAGTGTACAGCCAGAGTTGATGATCTCTCAACATTAGTGGTTGCACCCGACGCTTCAGGAACACTATGACCACTTCAGTGCCGCACATCGTCTGACCTCCTTCACTCTTTAGATCTGGTTGGCTACCTCATTTTCCTCAGCAGTCAAGGTGTTTTGCCAGGATTTCTTCGGCACAACAGCAAGAACATCTTCGAATGGTGGCAGATTAGATCGACGACCTGATGCCAGGATGTCCCAAAGATAAAACCACTTCTGCCGCCAGCCTTGGACAGACTCTCTCATTGAAAAGTTGAAGTAGTTGACTTCCTTCCTGACGATGAAGACGACGCCGCCGACCACGTGAGGGCCATCATTTCCACTGTGGCGTTTGACATAAAAAATCTTCCTCCAACAGACCCCAGTTGGGGGCCGATGCCGAGGAAAGTCTACACAAAGGATAAAGATGGAGAAGTGAATTTGGAGCTTCTATTGCCGAGCTGAATTCCGAGAAAAGAGGAGAGAACGAAGAAATATGTGGGTCGGAAGAGAAAGCCCACGCTGCAGGAAAGCAACGAACATAACAGTAAAACCCTTTGGAGGCTTTGGCAAGAAGAGGAACCTGGATGAAGGAAATCAGATTCGACAGAAGGGATGAGCCCTAACGATCTCATCTTATTCTCATCACGCTTGGAGATGGTGGATGCGGTCCAGTCGAGGCTGGCTTTGGATGCACTTGCGGTAGCACCGGAGCTGGCGGTACCCTTCTTCCTGCCCATGGTTGCTGGAGAGCTCGTGGAGGCAGAGGCAATGGTGAGAAGGAGGCAAAGGAAGAAGATGAGCAGTATGGGAGGCGTAAAAAGTGAAAACGTAAGAGATTCTCTATTTATAACAAGAATTGACTGAGGATTGTGGCCGTTATTTCTGCATCATGGGGAGATGGACAAAGATCCAGTCATACACGTGTCAAAAAGAGAGAGACACCAGCGGCCATTACTCCCACTACATGCGGAAATCGAGGAGGCACCTCGGTCAACGCGCAAGGACTAGTCATTTCCTAACTAACCGCGCAGAAGTAGGGTGGGTCCATCAAGTCACGTCCTATCAATCGAACCGCCGAAGTAGCCACGTCAGTGATGACGTCACCAAAAGTACCGAATCTTCATGAAGCATCAAAAGGAAACTATAACATCGGATTGCTCGACTTGAGTCTACGCACGGTCGGGGGCTACTCCCATCGGGAGCGCTGGATGCGCACACGATAAAAATTATGGACTCGAAGATTTCAGAAGATCCAGGATCATGCCCGGGGACTTGATTCTGAGTAGAGTAACGTTGTTTTGCCATCAGTAGTTAACCAGCATTGATTTATCGAGTAAAATTGGGCACGTTACTCAAATCCCTTACCTACTATCAATTAAAACACTCTACCTAAAGTTATGGAGGACCCGGGAGTATAAAAAGATATCGGGTGATTAATGTATAACTGTTAAAACATCGATCGCCAAAAGCATTCGAGTAGAATCCTGAGCTCAAGGCTACGCTGTGCGATCCGTGCCTAGACTCCAAGATTTGATTCTGGGAGCGCCAGGACGCGCACCCTAAGCAAAGATGAGCTTTTGTTTCAAGAGATCAAGACCGTCCGGCAATTAAGAACCATCTACGTAAGAAATTTTTAGTCCCCGCTCCGGCGTTACTTCTCGGCCAATCACTTGGGGGCTAGATACGTCTCCCCAAACGTATCTATCATTTCTATGTTCCATGCTACTTTTATGATGATACTCATATGTTTTATACACACTTTATGTCATTATTACGCATTTTCCGGCACCTAACCTATTAACAAGATGCCGAAGCGCCAGTTCCTGTTTTTCGCTGTTTTTGGTTTCAGAAATCCTACAAAGGAACTATTAATCTCCTCGGAATTGGACGAAATCAACGCCCGTGTCTTATTTTCCACGAAGCTTCCGAAGACCGAAGGCGAAGTGGCGCCACGAGGCGCCGCCACGCTAGGGCCGCGCGGCAGAGGCCCGCGCCGCCCTAGTGTGTGTCTCGCCTCCAACCCTACCCTTCCGCCTACCAAAAGCCTCCGCGCGAAAACACCAGACCGAGAGCCACAATAGGGAAACCTTCCGCAGACGAGCCGCCAATCCCATCTCGGGGGATCAGGAGATCGCCTCCGGCACTCCGTTTGAGAGGGGAATCATCTCCGGGAGGACTCTTCATCACCATGATCGCCTCCGGGATTGATGTGTGAGTAGTTCATCCTTGGACTATGGGTCCATAGCAAGAGCTAGATGTTGTCTTTTCCTATTGTGCTATCATGTTAGATCCTGTGAGCTGCCCATCATGATCAAGATCATCTATTTGTAATGCTACATGTTGTGTTTGTTGGGATCCGATGAATATGGAATACTATGTCAAGTTGATTATCAATCTATCAGCATATGTGTTGTTTATGATCTTGCATGCTCTCCGTTGCTAGTAGAGGCTCGGCCAAGTTGATACTTGTAACTCCAAGAGGGAGTATTTATGCTCGAGAATGGGTTCATGCCTCCCTTCAATCTGGGACAGTGACAGAAAGTTCTAAGGTGGATGTGTCGTTGCTACTAGGGATAAAACATCGATTTGTCTAAGGATATTTGAGTTGATTACATTACGCACCATACACTACGCAAGAAAAGTTGCCATGGCCGATGAAGTTGAAGTCGCGCCGGGGTTGCTGGTGTACCATGGCCGATGATTTTGGGTCCCTCGTCCGTTGTGCATGTCAAAACATTTTTTTCTCATTTTTGAGGCCACCTAGCTCGACGAAATCGGCCAAAACGTTGCGTATGGTGGCCCGGGACGTGGTGCATCTCGACATCTCGGGTCCGGCCCAGTCAACGCAAATCCGCACCGACGGAGGTAGGGCCCAGATGGCAGCCTCTTTCTGGCATTGTTTCTTTTCTCGATCGCGGCCATTCACCAACGTTCTCCCGACGAGCTGCTACGAGGCAGTGATCATGGGTCCCGGGATGTCATCCTCTATGAACCAAAATTCTTTCTATTCTTGGATTTTTTGACCCCCTGATTTCTCGCTACTTTTTCTTTGATCCCTTGCCGCCTTGAAACGTTGAGACCGCCGCTGCTGCTAAATGGGACCCGTATGTTATCCTCTACAATCAACTTTCTTTTCTTGGAGTTTTTTTTGGCACCTCAAATTTGTCACTTGCTCTTTTCTTCGATCCCCCGCTCGCCTCTCAAACGGTGATACCGTGATTCAATGGACCCGCATGTCATCCTATGTACTATAAAACTTTTCTTTCTTGGATTTTTTGGCACCTCATATTTGGTCACTTACCTTTTCTTTCGATCCTCGCCGCCTCTCAAATCCAAGTGAGACCGTCGTCGTAAATGGACCACATGTCATCCTCTATGTACTATAAAATCTTCTCTAGGATTTTTTTGGAACCTCATATTTGGTCACTTGCCTTTTCTTTCCGTGCAGCCTCTCAAACTGTGATACCACTGGCTGCTAAATGGGACCGCATGTCATCCTCTATGTACTATAAAACTTTCTTTTCTAGGATTTTTTTGGAACCTCATATTTGGTCACTTGTATTTTTCTTTCGATCCCGTGGCAAGCTTCCTCAAACGGTGATACCGCTGCTGCTAAATGGGACCTCGTATGTCATCCTCTATGCACAATCAAGTTTCTTTTCTTGAATTATTTTTGGTTCCTGATATTTGGTCTCTTGCATTTTTCTTTCGATCTCATGCCACGTTGAGGACCCTGCAGGCTCATGGGACCCGCATGTCATCCTCTACGTACAATAAAATTTCTTTTCTTGGATTATTTTTGGCTCCTGATATTTGGTCACTTGCCTTTTCTTTCGATCCCGTGCAGCCTCTCAAACGGTGATACCGCCGCTGCTAAATGGGACCCGCATGTCATCCTCTATGTACAATCAAGTTTCTTTTCTTGAATTATTTTGGCTCCTGATATTTGGTCACTTGCCTTTTTCTTTCGATCTCATGCCACGGTTGAAACGTTGAGGAACCTGTCGGCTCATGGGACCCGCATGTCGTCCTCTATGTGCTATATAAAATTTTATTTTCTTGGGGTTTTTTTCACCTCTGATTTTTGGCTATTTCATTTTTCTTTTGATCCCTCGCCGCCTTGAAACATTGAGTAAGCTGCCGACTCATGGGACCCGCATGTCATCCTCTATGTACAATCAACTTTCTTTTCTTTTGATCTCAAGCCGCATTTGAAACGTTGAGACCGCCGCCGCTAATTGGGACCCGCATGTCATCCTCTATGTACACAAAACTTTCTTTTTGTTTGCTCCCGATATTTTGTCACTTGCCTTTTTCTTTCGATCTCATGCCGCCTTTGAAACGTTGAGTAAGCTGCTGGCTCATGGGTCCCACATGTCATCCTCTACGAACAATAAAAGTTTCTTTCTTGGAGTTATTTTGACCCCTAATTTCTTGCTATTTGCCTTTTTCTTTTGATCTCCTGCCCCCTTTGAAACGATGAGGACGCAGTGGGCAGGTCGGTCCCACATGTCATCCTCTGTGGAACAATAAAAGTTTCCTTTGATGGATTTATTTTGAACCCCTAATTAATTTTGGGATATTTCCTTTTTTTCCTTTGATCCCCTGCCGCCTTAACAGAGGATGCTGCTGCCTCATGGTCCCGCATGTCATCCTCTCTTTAACGGTAAATGTTTTTTTCTTGGATTTTGTTGACCAAACGATTTTGGCTTATTTTTTCTTTCGATGTCCTGCCGCCTTTGAAACGCGTTGAGGACGCTGCTGGCCCACGGGTCCCACATGTCAACCCTATGAACAATAAACGCCGAGGATGCTGCTGCCTCATGGGTCCCGCATGTCATCCTCTCAGGAACGAAAATGTTTCTTTTCTTGTATTTTTTACCAACAGATTTTTGGTTTATTTTTTCTTTCCATCCCCCGCCTTTAAAACGTTGACGACGCCGCTGGCTCATGGTCCCCGATGTCACCCTCCCCCCCGTACAAGAAACATGTGATATCTTGATTATTTTGCGGACAATAAACATTGTATTTCGCTCCGAGCTATTGCAAACGGATAAATTAAATCTATTTTTACATAAACAAACTTATATGTTGAATTTCCTTGTTTTGTGTTTTTGCGAAGCATAGAACTTTTCCTGTTTTTTAGAAAAATCCGAACCTTCCCGTTTTGGAGTGGGCTGAATTGTAATGCAGTCAAAAGGCTCCAAGTAGGATAGTTCAAGGCCCGTATGTCCGGGAGCAGTTTCAATTGAAATCTTTCTTTTCTTGATTTTTTTTCACCCCCTTTCTGGTTACTTCATTTTTCTTTTGTCCTGTGCCGCCTTGGAAATGTTGAGACCGCTGCCGCAAAATGGGACCCGCATGTCATCCTCATGTACAATAAATTTCTTTCTTGGATTATTTTTTGCCCCTGGATATTTGGTCATTTGCCTTTTCTTTCAATCTCATGCCACTTTGAAACGCTGAGGAAGCTGCTGGCTCCTATGGGTCCCGGGCGCATGTCATCCTCCATGAACAATAAAAGTTTCCTTTGTTGGATTTATTTTCACCCTCTGATTTCTAGTTATTTGCCTTTTTCTTTTGATCCCCGCCCCCTTTTGAAACCATGACGACACACCGGCGTGCTCGTCCCACATGTCATCCTCTATGAACAATAAAGGTTTCCTTGATAGATTTATTTTTTACCCTAATTAATTTCATTTCCTATTTTTATTTTGATCCCCTCGCCGCTTGAATAGTTGAGGATGCTGTTGCCTCATGGGTCCCGCATGTCATCCTCTCGGAAAGGTAAATGCTCTCTCTCTGATTTTGTTTACCAACCGATTTTTGGCTTTTTTTCTTTCGATCTCCCGCCGCCTTTAAAACGTTGACGGTAAGCTGCTTGCTCATGGGTCCCCAATGTCGGCCTCCCCGTAAATCCTCTTTCTGCAAAGGTTGTATTTCTAGCTAGATAGCTAAGGTGGATTCGACTCTGCCATGGTTAGCTCGTAAAGCCTTCTTGCACCGATTAATGGAACTAGTGTATAGCAAGGTCAAGACATGTGGCTTGGTGTAATGAATCTATATGAATCATGTTGTGGGTTCAATCTGATAGTTCTCTGACGACAGCCAAAATAGAAATTAAGTTTTTTTCTAAAACGGAAATGCAAATTAAGATGAACACAAACATTAGTTATCATAATAGCTGATCATAC
Source organism: Lolium multiflorum (assembly GCA_030979885.1). Lineage (NCBI taxonomy): Eukaryota > Viridiplantae > Streptophyta > Magnoliopsida > Poales > Poaceae > Lolium > Lolium multiflorum. The sequence goes on along the minus strand of JAUUTY010000818.1, from coordinate 21,010 downwards.
ATACATACTTGCTAAGAGCAAAGGCTTGCCAGAGTTTTACCACCCATACAATTAATTAGCAGTTCAGATAAGATAACCTTATATAAGTATAACTACAAATGCATTTGCTATGGGCTCATGGGACAACAGAACTAGACAACCGCAAACTTTATGACCAGCATGTCACAGGGGCATCGAAAGATCTTGACCTTCAACTTTGATCCAATGCGAAGTTTGGCACCGTCAATGAACTTTTTCCACCTGGAAGTAATAGCCAAGCGGCCATCTGTGGGACCGGACGGGAGTACCGTCCCTCCACGGTGAGACCTTCACTCATGACGAGGGAAATCTTGCCCCCCTTCTGCCAGCATTGAGATCCTTGGCGATACTTTTTAGGCAATTTCTGATTCAAAGCAAGAGATACTACCAAAAATTAGCCAATGGCACCAATGCACTCAAGACCGAACCATGTGAGACTTTGAGCAGAGAAGACATCAAGATAAGAGCAGTTATGTCATATACTCACTAACATAGCCTCTAGATGCGTCTGGTCACCACATCGGGTGGCTACAAAGAATGAGTCGAGACCTCGGTGATCCGTCGCAAAGTGTGAGCCCGGGTCGGGTACACGAGCCGGGTGCCGATGCAGAGACTGCGTGTGCAATAAACGGTGCCTCTAGAGGAACCGGGCCGAGCGCAGAGACTGCTGGGCGTGCAAGAACGGGCAGCTAGAGGAACCAAAGTTAGTCGACAGCAGAGGCCTGGCCAAGTGTGGGTAGTATACAAGCCCTACAGAACCAATGGCCGATGTAGGGCCCTTGCTGGGTAGATGCAATAAACGGTGCTGGTACAGGAACCGGTGCTGATGCAGGAGAGTGGGAAGCCGGTGTCGGTGCTGGTGTGGTTGCCCTTTGTGACATCCGCTCCTGTTCCATCAGTGGGATCTGCAGCTTTGATCATGTTGAACCCAGCAAGCTAGAAAAGAGGGAATGGTTTAGAACAACTGCCCATAATGCAGTAATCAAAGGATATGAGTACAAAAAAAGTTACATATTATATATTTTAAAGTGGCTCCAACTCATGAAGCATGATATCTCCCGCTGAGCTCGTCTCCCTTCTTCAGACCGTAGTCAACAGCAAACTTTCTCCAATCATGTCCATACAAATATGTGATGGCTTGCGCCTTGTAGACATACACCTCATAGAATGTAGGTGTTCATCAATTTGCCATTGCCATGAATAGTGAAAGACCCTTCATGCGAACACATCTGGTTAATCATTCGACGAAGTTCACAAGGTACAATCTTGCATGTGAAAATTGATACCAATGTAAGAAGCAGGAAGACTCAAAACAAGACTTACTATATGCCAATTCATGCTAAACCACCAGAATACATACCTGTAACTCTGTGAAGGAGTTACTAGAAAGGTAGATAGAGCCATAGGAGGTGTTATATGCGGGTTATGTACATGGGCCCGCCATATTCCCGCAAGCTCGGCATCGGGATGGTGAAGGAAACATGGGAGGTACTACTGGTGCGTAGCGCTGAATGTAAGTGGAAGAATTAAGTTGTGTAAAGTGCATAGTTCAGAGCAATGCAAATGTTGACAAGCGAGTGCATAACACTATGTTACAAACTGAACAGTCAAAATTTAGTGTATGATGAATATAAGCATGCTAATTTGGCATTTCCGAATTCCAAGAAGCAGTAGACAGAGCTGGTGATAATATCAGAAATAAATCATGGCATGTATATGTGGCTTAAGAAAATATACCCGAACCCTTGGATGGTTACGGCCCAGCTGGTCCTTGAGAGCTTATATAAGCATCCAAAAGGTGGGGCTGACAGTAACTTGGTGGCAGCCTGCAGATGCCTCATCAGCAGCAGTTGCAATCCCTTTGACCAATGAAGGCTTAGTAGTTTCAGTCTGCATATGAAAATTGATGAGCAACAGACATCAGCAGTTATATATAAAATGAATCTATGAGACACTGATGCATATAGTGCCGGATGTAAGTGGAAGAATAGGGGTGTGCATATGTTTCTGAACTATTGGTAAGCATAATTAGACAAAGCCGACAAAAAATTAAATCATGTATGAGGATTAAGAAAATATACCTGCTTAAAAGGATACCAATCTAAATGGCCCGTGGCTCGTGCTTGAGGAGGCCAGAAGATGGTATGCACCATCATCTTCACAAAGAGTCTCATCGTGGATCATTTTTATCCATTTGCAGAGGCACAAGCTCATCCGCATATGAATAGCAAATGTAACTCATCATTGATATTTAATAAATCTATGAGATGGACTGATGCAAAAAGTGCAGGTGGATGTAAGTGGAAGAATAGGGTTGCGCATAGAGAAATTGACAACAATGCAAATGATTACAAAGAAGCCAACGGAACTCAACAAACTTTATATACTGGATGAGACAAACACTGAAAGTGAAAAATTAGTGTATGATGATTGTAAGCAAATGCAGTGTTTCTGAACTTTTGGTAAGCATTAGGCAAAGCCAACAGTAATTAAACAAATAATAATAAAATCATGTATGTGGATTAAGAAAATATACCGTATTCATTAAAAGGTCACCACCCAGCCGGCCCATGGCCTCGTGCTGCTTGTAGAGGTTTCTGATGATGGTGTCAATTATCACCGTCCTCACAAAGAGTTCCTACTGTAGCCTCATTTGCATCCACTTGAGTAAAGGCGTAGGTTTAGCCTCGTATAAGAATGTGGAAACGCTTCTCGCAAAGGATATTGAATGACTAGACAGACCGATGCATATAGGGCTGGATGGGTGAGGGTATGGGCTGTGTATGGACAAATGCTCACAATAATGCAAGGGTGTGTTCGTTCCGAAACAGCGTGGAATGGAATGGAATGGTTCGATTTCAGAGGAATGGAATGGTTACATTTTTGTTCGGTTGGGAAAAATGGAGAGCAGAAGAGATCGATGTTAAACTAATCATTTGTCTCAAAATTGTAATTAGCAATTGCAAATGACATTTAATCTCAAATTCATAATTAAAAGCGTCTAATATGTTTCTTTAATCTAAAAATCGTAATTAACATCATTTTTTGTTGGGTTAGGGAAACTGGAGTAGATGAACATTACTGTATGATGATTGTAAGCAAAACGAATTTGGTGTTTCTAAACTTTTGGCTTTGAGATCTTATGGGCTTCAACTATAGTTCCTACCCCAACTTGTTTGGGACTGAAAGGCCGGTTGTTGTTGTTGTTGTTGTAAACTTTTGCAAGCATTAGAAAAAACCGACAATAAACAAAGAAAAATATCAATGCATGTTTTGTGGATTAAGAAAATATACCATATCCATTAAAAGATCACCACCCACTGGCGCGTGGCCTTGTGCCTGTAGAGGCATTTAGAAGATGGGGCAGCATCAACATACCGGCAGCCCTCGATCACCATAGCTTTGATCTTTCTTTCGTTAGTTCTAAAGTTTCATCATGAATAGCAAAATGCTGCGTAATTCTGGGCAGTGATATTGAATTACCGTATGAGATAGGACCGATGCATATAGTGGATGCTTAGCCTTTTGCACCATGAACACTATTATGGACAGACAAAAACTACCCAGCTTGACTCAGCTTTGGTTCAGATACCTCCATCCCAAAGCTTAAGGCTTATTTATTTTTGAGAAATCAAACAAGTAAAGTTTGACCAAAATTTTAGAACATTCTATCAACAAATATAATATTTGTGTAGATACCGTAGGAAAATATATTTCACAACCTATTTAATGATATTAATTTTGTATTTTGCATGTTAATGATTTTTGGTAAAAGCTAGTCAAACATGATATAGTTTGACTTTCTAAAATAATATAATCCCTAAGCTTTGGGATGGAGGTAGCAGTATCCAGAGCTAAAACACATCTAGATACATCCGTATCTACGTATATGACAATTAATTTGGATCTCGAGAGTATCAGATTCAGACTACATCATGGCAAGTTGGTTAAAAATTACCTCTCGGGCGGTCCCCGCCTAATGCGGCATTGCTTCTTGTGCGCGCATCGGCCATGCTCCCGCAAAGCAGGGGCGTTATTCTCGTTCCCATAGCCTCGCACGGAACCTGGAGGTACCAACCCGGATACAGAATATAGAGCATGGTGTCACAGAGGCTTTATGCACAAACAAACTAAGCTTGGGGGGAGTTGATTCGTCCAATTTGCATCACTATTTTATATCATAATTTGCTGTTATTCATTGATATATTTCATATTGGGACAATACTTATGTTATTTCATCTATTTTGCATGTTTTATCATTTGGAGGATCGAGCACTGGAGCCAGGATTCTGCTGGAAAGCACCGTCAGAACGTAATATTTCGGAAGATCAATCAAGGAGGAAATTATACCAAGAATCCTATTTTTCAAGATGACGAAGGTGAAGCCAAGGAGGGACCAGACCTGTAGGCTCACACCCTAGGGCGGGCGGCTCATGCCCTGCCGCGCCGCCATGTGGTTTGGGGGCCCACGACCCCCTTTCGCTCCTTTTCACAACCGTCCAAAACCTGAGCCACGAGGGTACCTCACGAGAGCACGCTCACAAGGAGAATACCGTGAGAGAAGAGCTCTCCGGCGGGCGTGAACTGGGAAATCGTCCGAGGGGGAACGACTCATCGTCACCGACATCGAGCCGGACATCATCGCCATCACCATCATCATCATCTCCACCATCATCACCGCCGTCTTCACCGCTGGACACCGTCACCGCCGTAGCAATTTGGGTTTGATCTTGATTGTTCAATTGGGGAAACTCTCCCGGTATCGATCTCTACTTGTTGTTGATGCTATTGAGTGAAACCATTGAACCAAGTTTATGTTCAGATTGTTATTCATCATCATATCACCTCTGATCATGTTCCATATGATGTCTCATGAGTAGTTCGTTTAGTGACATGGGTGAAGTCTAAATGTTAGTAGTGAACTGTGTTGAGTAATATTTAAGTGATATTTAAGTTGTTGTGTTATTCTTCTAGTGGTGTCATGTGAACGCCGACTACATGACACTTCACCATTTATGGGCTTATGGGAATGCATCTTGTATTCGCTTACACTATGGGTTGCTGAGGACATAAACCTAAACTCCGTTAGTATACCATGCAGGAGGGATAGTGATCTCGTAGTTTAAGGCCTGTGGGTTAGATTTATTCTTAATTACTTTCTTGTAGCTGCGCGGATGCTTGCAAGGGGCATAATCACAAGTATGTATTAGTCCCAGAAGGGCGGCATTACACAGTTCACCCACACAACACTTATCATAACAATGAAGATTATTTAGCCGTATGTAGAAGCAAAAGCACTAGACTAAAATCCCGTGGTGTCCTCGAGAACGTTTGGTCATTATAAGTAAACAAACCGGCTTGTCCTTCGACAAAGGATTGGGCCACTCGCTGCAATTATTACTCTCGCAATTTACTTACTCGTACTTTATTCAACTGTTACATCAAAACCCCCTGAATACTTGTCTGTGAGCATTTACAGTGAATCCTTCATCGAAACTGCTTCTCAACACCTTCTGCTCCTCGTTGGGATCGACATTCTTACTTATCCAAGATACTACGATACACCCCCTATACTTGTGGGTCATCATGCGTCTCTACATCTTCCAGAACAGAAACACATTGAGGATGGCATGCACAGAGTGGATAAGAAAACTGAGTACCCGTTTATGGGTCAGACGCAGCCCGGCTCACGAACCGCCCACATGCGTGGTGCCTTGGCCGCTCCATTGCCCCCACCACCACCACCGAGGTATTTTCCTGTACAAGCCGACAAAAGATACATTGAGGATCTCAACGCACAGTTACAAAGGTTGGTAAATGACAAACAAAGGGAAGAACACCCCAACCAAGCAAGTAGCCTCCCAGCCCCCCACCCCATCAACAATCACTCCCGCCACAGAGGGTGACCAGAAAGACACCCCCTTGCCAGAATAGGAAATAGTAGATGCGCAAGATATCGAGGTGAGGAAAAAGAACCGATCTCGAGAAAGGAAAGAGCATTACTAGTACTACCTAATCCGCTTGGTCTAGATGCAGCTTGCCCTCCAAGCTGGATGCCTGGACGGCGGAGGCGAAAGGAGGGGATCGAGCATGTTTGCATCCGTCGGTTGTCGGCACTCGATCGGGAGAGAAGGGATAAAGGGGAGGGGTAACATATTTTATTACACAGTGAACTTACTGATGTGACTAGTCATTACATGTCCCACTGAAACTGGGGCCCATAGTGTGGCACCCCAAATTCACTTGAACCTGCACGGCGGGACGCATTGGCGCGTCAAGAAACCCCGAATTGTAGCGGGAAATGAAACATTTCACAAAAATCCGAAATTCAAGCACACCGCCACGCGCTCAAGCAAGCGGGTTGTTCCTTCCTTTCCTCGGTTCCTCCTCCCCTATCCGAAACAACCCCAACTGCAAAGCTCAAACAAAAAAAACCAAATCCCCCGGCCGCCATGCATGTCCTCGTTAACCTGCTGGAGATCGTTCACGAGGCGGACCCCCGCCCTGAGATCCCGAGTTCGTCCGGTTCCTCGTCCACCTCGAGGCACTCGTGCTGTCTCAATGTTGCTTGAGGGCGCTGGGCAGAGAAGTTCACGAAAGTGCTCATGGCAACCGTGCAAGCTCACCAGCGCGTGCCGTATCCCGAGAGGAACTGGTCAACTACCTCGCCAAAAAAAAAAAAAAAAGCGGGCCAAGATCTGGTCAAAGCTTGCCGATGGCTTGCCGCGAGAGGCTGGGAGTCCAGAGTCAATAAACTAGCTTGAGACACTTTCAGGTACTCCCCTCTGATTCATATTAATCGACTCAAGTTTGTTAGTCTAGTTAACAAATACATCTAGATACATCCATATCTAGACAAAATTGAGTCAATTAATATGAATCAGAGGAGTGCCTGAAAGTGTTTCATGCTACCAATTAATGCGCCGGCAGCGCTGTAGAAGTAATCGTGCTACTACTCATACGATGAACTGACAGTGGGTGTCAAATTTTGCAACGCGATCATCCACTGAGTACTTAATTATAGTTCTCTTGCGCCAAAGGCGTACAAATCATAACAAAGATAGTACATACTACAGACCAGAACATAAAAGTACGAATCATAAAGTAGCTCAACATTTTGCATCGGGGCTAGTGGTCCCGGACTACCGGGACGCCCCCGACGATCTCCTGCGTGCATCCGCTTCTGCAACGCAGTTGTGTACTGTCCACGGCCTCCTTCTCGTAGGCTGGATAATCCGTGCAGGACCTTCTGCTCATGGTGCTCGGCTACCGCACCATCCATGTGTGCATCAGGGCCGGTGGTTCTGAGACCACCCTGACGTAACCGATGATCTCTCGCGTGCATCCACTTCAACGCAAAGTTGGTACTTGGTCCACGGCCTCCTTCAGAGGTTGGATAATCTCAGCAGGACCTTCTGCCTATGAAAGGCCCGTCATCGCACTCATCCACAGTACATCAAACTGAGATTCATCTTCAAATCTCCCATCAAACCGAGAGACCTCTTCAACTCTATGCTTCTGCAATTAGTACATCAATCGATTAGACAAACATCTAAGGGATGCAACCTGAACAAATGTCGTTTTACATATTTACCTTCTCACTGGTACAGCACATGTCCCAGAGCTGAAAACCCGGTTCCTGAAGCAAGCGTTTTTTCTCTTCTTCCCGTCCATCCATCTGCAACAAGTTAAATTTGAGTACAGAACTTGCACAGCAATGCAAACTATTGATCGAAACAGCGGCATCATCAATATAAATAATTAACTACATATGCCATCACACATACAGTGTGAGCAAGATCTGCTTCCCGCTGAAGGATCATTATGTGGTTCACCATGATAAACCCACCTAACATATGTGCGGCCATCCCAAAAAATGTGTAAATGATCTTCTCTACATGGTGAGGCCTCTTCTCACCATTCATGCATGTGCAGGCAATACACGTCCAGGTCGTGACCTTCATGAGCTCTAATAAAACCCCATAAAGGGTTGAACACCATTACATATGAAGGGGAACATAAGTGTCCAGGCAGTATCCAAGTATCTGTTTAATTATGAGATACAATGGTTGGTGATTAATTTAAGGGGAAGTAGGAAATGTATATCCATCGAGTACAAAACTATACTACATGATTATGCATTTCAGCAATCATGTCGAGTACAAACAAAAAATGCCCATCGACATTTTAGCAAACAGATCGTGTACAAATCTCTCTGCCATGGCATTTCAGCAAATTAACGGATCGAGTGCAGAACTGACTCTATATGCCCACGCAAATGAACAAATTGATCGATGACAAATCGAGCGGAAAACTATAAAGTGCCAATTAGTTCGAGCATACTGACGATTTTTTTTTAGCAGCATCAAGAAAATATAAATCGTTAGGCCGTCTTGCCCGATACACGATTGAGCTAGAGATAGCAACCCTACCGTGGATCAACTTGACGCCGGTGCGCCCGGAAGAACGACGGGGAGGGAAGCTTCTTCTTCGCACGTACGGGACGGGAGGAAGCTCTTCGCACGGACGTGGATAAGTTGTGTAGTGGGTGGGGGTCATGCGGCCGGGCCGCCCGGTAGGTGGTGTTTAATGGAGTTGGTGTGTAATTTGCCGTGCACAAGGTTGAGGAATAGGCGGTTCCCTTTGCCGCGCGCACAATTCAAACTATCCCGCCTATGTAGTTTAAATTCGCCCTATTTTCGTTAATCGACGTAAAGTCATGTGAGTGGGTGGAAATTAGCAAAGTTGCTTGAAAAATAGTCAAACTCTGGAATTATCCTTTAAATATGCTCTACTTCCTGTGAAAATCAGGGTGTGGAGGCATGTTGAGCTGTTTTATTTGTACCTTCTTCATTAAAACTCCCATTTTATGCACTTTGGATGGAAAGAAATCATTTGTACATAAATTTTGACAACGCCATTTGCAAACATTAATTGTTTTACATATGCCAAGATGCACCCATCCACCAAATATGGGCAAAAGTTTATCACAATCTAGATATATATGTATAATTAGTGAGGGACCCCTTTGATTTTGTGCAATTTCCACTAATTAGCTAGAGAGAAGGGGTCAATTAATTAGGCCATGTTAGGGGCTATGTGTTTTAGATTAGGGTTGTGTGGATTCAAATACAACTTCTATATTTGTGTGCTATGATTAATCAAAACTAGACCGATCGACACGTACACATTATTAGAGGCGCATGCCTTTGCGCACAAAGTGCATGTGTGGGTTGTTGGCCACCAACGAGAGAGCGGCGAGAGAGCGATTGAAATCTCCAAATTAAACACATATATAAGAATACATGGTTAGGCCATGCATGCATATTTATTATATATATTGTGAGGCAAATAAATTAAAGTACATGTGTATATATATAAGTGTGTTTCTTGGCTACCAACGATATATAGATCGAGAGAGAGATTGAAATATATATATCCCCAAGAATATCTTCAAACATGTATTGAAATATATGCACGAATGATATGCAAGGTATGCCATGCGCACATGCACACTAATTATATATATTATGAGACAACTTAATCAAATGTGTTTTCATTGGAGATCGAGAACTTGTCAAAAATCAAGTTAATTAATTTATCAGCACTAATTAGTTAATTGGTCGCCTACTTGATGAGCAATTAAGTGTCGTTGGGCCTATATATATATATGTAGGGTTTAATTAGGTTTAGGTTTAGGGTTAGCTAGCTAGGGTTTTAGGGTTAGGTTTACGGTCTAGGGTTTAGGGTCTAGGGTTTAGGGTTTTAGTGTTTAGGGTGTTTAGGGTGTACATTTAGGGTTTATGGTCTAGGGTTTAGTGTTTAGTGGTTAGGTTTAGGGTACGTTTAGGGTATAATTAGGGATTAGGGATTAGGTTTTAGGGTTTAAGGTTTAGGGATCAACGATCGAGTGCACACACACATTATTAGAGGCACCTGCGCCTTTGCGCATAAAGTGCATGCGTATATATAAGTGTGTCTTGGCCACCAACGATATATAGATCGAGATAACAGAGAGATTTAAATATATATATATATCCCCAAGAATATGTTCAAAAATATATTGAAATATATGCATGAATCAAGTTAATTAATTTATCAGCGCTAATTAGTGGTCGCCTGCTTGATGCGCAATTAAGTGTTGTTGGCCTATATATGTAGGGTTTAGGGTTTAGGGTTAGCTAGGGGTTAGGGTTAGGGTTAGGGTTTAGGGGTTTAGGGTTTAATGTTTAGGGTTTAGGGTTTAGGGCTTTAGGGTTTAGGGTTTAGTGTTTAGGGTGTTTAGGGGTGTATGTTTAGGGTATAATTAGGATTAGGGATTAGGGTTTTAGGGTTTAAGGTTTAGGATCATCGATCGAGTGCACACACACATTATTAGAGGCACCCGCGCCTTTGCATAAAGTGCATGCGTATATATAAGTGTGTTTTTTGGCCACCAATGATATATATATATAGATCGAGAGAGAAAGAGATTGAACTATATATATTTATCCCCAAGAATATGTTCAGATATATATTGAAATATATGCACGAATGATATGTGCAAGGTATGCCATGCGCTCATGCAAACTAATTATATATATATTATGAGGCAACTTAATCAAATGTGTTTTCATTCTAGAGAACTTATCAAGATTCAAGTTAATTAATTTATCGCGATAATTATTGGTCGCTTGCTAGATGCGCAATTAAGTGTCGCTGGGGCCTATATATATGTAGGGTTTAATTAGGTTTAGGGTTTAGGATTAGCTAGCTGGGTTTAGTTAGGGTTAGGGTTAAGGTTAATTAATCAATTAGGGTTTAGGTCTAGGTTTTCTGAATATATGGGTAAGTATTTATGGTTAGGTTTAGGGTATAGGGTTAGGTTTAGGTTTAGGTGTAGTGTTTAGGGTTTAGGTCTAGGTTTTCTGAATATATGCCACTTGTGTTTAGGGTTTAGGAATTAGGGATTAGGGTTTTAGGGTTTGTAGGTTTAGGGGATCATCGATCGAAGTGCATACACACATTATTAGAGGCACTCGCTTGCGCATATAGTGCATGCGTATATATAAGTGTGTTTTTGGCCACCAACGATATATATATAGATCTAGAGAGAAAGATTGAAATATATATATTTATCCCCAAGAATATGTTCAGATATATATTGAAATATATGCACAAATGATATGTGCAAGGTATGCCATGCGCCCATGCACACTAATTGTATATATATTATGAGGCAACTTTAATCAAATGTGTTTTCATTCGAGAGAACTTGTCATGATTCAAGTTAATTAAGCAACAAGCTAATTAGTTGGTCGCCTGCTTGATGCGTAATTTAGTGTCGTTGGCCTATATATATGTAGGGTTTAATTAGGTTTAGGATTTAGGATTAGCTAGCTAGGGTTTTAGGGGTAGGGTTAGGGTTAAGGTTAATTAATTAGGTTTAGGGTTTAGGGTTTAGGGTTTGGGGGTTTGGGGTTTAGGGTTTAGGGTTTAGGGTCTAGGGTTTAGGGTTTAGGTGTTTAGGGTGTTTAGGTGTACGTTTAAGGTATAATTAGGGATCAGGATTAGGGTTTTAGGTTTAAGGTTTAGGGATCATCGATCGAGCTAGCGCACAGACACATTATTAGAGGCACTCGCGCCTTATGCATAAAGTGCATGCGTATATATATAATAAGTGTGTTTCTTGGCCACCAACGATATATAGATCGAGGGAGAGATATATATACTCCCTCCGGTTCATATTAATTGACTCAAATATGGATGTATCTAGACATATTTTAGTTCTAGATACATCCATATTGAAGTCAATTAATATGAATCGGAGGGAGTATATATATCCCCAAGAATATGTTCAGATATATATTGAGATATATATATGCATGAATGATATGTCCATGGTATGCCATGCGCGCATGCACACTAATTGTATATATATTATGAGGCAACTTAATCAAATGTGTTTTCATTCGAGAGAACTTGTCAAGATTCAAATTTATCAGTGCTAATAGTTGGTCGCTCGCTGATGCTAAATTATGTCGTTGGCCTATATATATGTAGTGTTTAATTAGGGTTTAGGTTTTAGGTCTGTAGGGTTTAGTGTTTAGGGTGTATGTTTAGGGTATAATTAGGATTAGGGTTTTAGGTTTAAGGTTTAGGGATCATCGATCGAGCGCACACACACATTATTAGAGGCACCGCCTTTACGTATAAAGTGCATGCGTATATATAAGTGTGTTTTTTGGCCACCAACGTATATATATATAGATCGTGAGAGAAAGATTGAAATATATATATATTTATCCCCAAGAATATGTCTAGATATATATTGAAAAATATGCACGAATGATATGTAAGGTATGCCATGCGCGCATGCACAGTAATTGTATATATATTATGAGGCAACTTTAATCAAATGTGTTTTCATTCGAGAGAACTTGTCAGATTCAACAAAGTATTCAATTTATTAAGGCTAATTAGTTGGTCGCTGTTTGATGCGCAATTTAGTGTCTTTGGCCTATATGTAGGTTTGTAAATTAGGGTTTAGGGTTTAGATTAGCTAGCTAGGGTTTTAGGTTAGGTTAGGGTTAAGGTTAATTAATTAGGTTTAGGGTTTAGGTTTAGGGTTTGGGGTTTGGGGTTTGGGGTTTAGTGTTTCATTAGGGTTAGGTATAGGGTTAGGGTTTAGGGTTTAGGTGTTAGGGTTTAGGTTAGGATTTAGGGTTAAGGTTAATTAATTAGGTTTAGGGTCTAGGGTTTTAGGTTTAGGGTTTTGGGGTTTAGGTTGTTAATTAGGGCTTAGGGTCTAGGGTTAGCTTAGGTTCAGGGTGTAGTGTTTAGGTTTAGGGTCTAGGGTTTAGGGTTTAGGTTTAGTGTTTAGGTGTTTAGGGTTTAGGGTTGTGGGTATAATTAGGATTAGGTTTTAGGGTTTAAGGTTTAGATCATCGATCGAGTGCACACACACATTATTAGGGGCACCGCCCTTGCGCATAAAGTGCATGCGTATATATAAGTGTGTTTTTTGGCCACCAATCTATATATATAGATCGAGAGAGAAAGATTGAAATATATATATATTTATCCCCAAGAATATGTTCAGATATATATTGAAATATATGCACGAATGATATGTGCAAGGTATGCCATGCGCGCATGCACACTAATTGTATATATGTTACGAGGCAACTTAATCAAATGTGTTTTCATTCGAGAGAGCTTGTCAAGATTCAACAAAGTTAATTAATTTATTAGCGCTAATTAGTTGGTCGCCTGCTTGATGCGCAATTTAGTGTCGTTGGCCTATATATATATGTAGGGTTTAATTAGGGTTTAGGGTTTAGATTTAGCTAGCTAGGGTTTAGGTTTAGGTTAGGGTTAAGGTTAATTAATTAGGTTTGGGGTCTAGGGTTTAGGTTTAGGGTTTGGGGTTATAGTGTTTAATTAGGGTATGGTCTAGGGTTAGGGTTTAGGGTTTAGGGTGTAGTGTTTAGGGTTTAGGGTCTAGGGTTTAGGTTTTAGTGTTTAGGGTGTTTAGGGTGTACGTTTAGGGTATAATTAGGGATTAGGTTTTAGGGTTTAAGGTTTAGGGATCATCGATCGAGTGCACACACACATTATTAGAGGCACTCCGCGCCTTTGCGCATAAAGTGCATGCGTATATGTAAGTGTGTTTTTTGGCCACCACCGATATATATATATAGACGAGAGAGAAGATTGAAATATATATATTTATCCCCAAGAATATGTTCAGATATATATTGAAATATATGCACAAATGATATGTGCAAGGTATGCCATGCGCGCATGCGCACTAATTGTATATATATTATGAGGCAACTTAATCAAATGTGTTTTCATTCGAGAGAACTTGTCAAGATTCAAGTTAATTAATTAGCGCTTAATTAGTTGGTCACTGCTTGATGCGCAGCAGCAATTTAGTGTTGTTGGCCCATATATATATGTAGGGTTTAATTAGGTTTAGGGTTTAGGATTAGCTAGCTAGGTTTTAGGTTAGGGTTAGGGTTAAGGTTAATTAATTAGGTTTAGGTCTAGGTTTAGGGTTTAGGGTTTGGGGTTTGGGTTTAGTGTTTAGTTAGGTTTAGGGTCTAGGGTTAGGTTTTAGGTTTGGGGTGTAGTGTTTAGGGTTTAGGTCTAGGGTTTAGGGTCTAGGGTTTGTGGTTTAGTGTTTAGGGTTTTAGGTAGTACGTTTAGGGTATAATTAGGGATTATGGTTAGCTAGTTAGGGTTTTAGGGGTAGATATATGATTGGGTCTAATTAGGGTTTAGGGTTTAGGTTTAGGGTTTTGGGGTTTGGGGTTTGGGGTTTAGGTTTAGGGTCTAGGGTTTATGGTTTAGTGTTTAGGTGTTTAGGGTGTACGTTTAAGGTATAATTAGGGATCATGGATTAGGTTTTAGGTTTAAGGTTTAGGATTATCGATCGAGCTAGTGCAATGTATTGATTATTAGAGTACCGCGCTTTTGCGTATAAAGTATGCGTATATATATAATAAGTGTGTTTCTTGTCACCAACGATATATATAGATCGAGAGAGAGATTTGAAATATATATATATATCCCCAAGAATATGTTCTATATATATTGAGATATATATATATATATATATGCATGAATGATATGTCCATGGTATGCCATGCGCATGCACACTAATTGTATATATTATGAGGCAACTTAATCAAATGTGTTTTCATTCGAGAGAACTTGTCAAGATTCGTTAATTAATTGTCATGATCATTATTTGGTCACTGCTTGATGCGTTAAATTTATGTCGTTGCCCATATATGTAGTGTTTAATTAGGTTTAGGTTTTAGGGTTCAGGGTTTAGTGTTTAGGGTGTATGTTTAGGGTATAATTAGGGATTAGGTTTAGGGTTTAGGTTTAAGGTTTAGGATCATCGATCAGTGCACATACACATTATTAGAGGCACCCGCCCTTGCGCATAAAGTGCATGCGTATATATAAGTGTGTTTTTGGCCACCAACGATATATATATAGATCGAGAGAGAAAGATTGAAATATATATATATTTATCCCCAAGAATATGTTTAGATATATATTGAAATATATGAACGAATGATATGTGCAAGGTATGCCATGCGATGCACACTAATTGTATATATATTGCAGGCAACTTAATCAAATGTGTTTTCATTCGAGAGAACTTGTCAAGATTCAACAAAGTTAATTAATTTATTAACGCTAATTAGTTGGTCGCCTGCTTGATGGCGCAATTTAGTGTCGTTGGTCTATATATATATGTAGGGTTTAATTAGGGTTTAGGGTTTAGGATTAGCTAGCTAGGGTTTTAGGGTTAGGTTAGGGTTAAGGTTAATTAATTAGGGTTTAGGGTCTAGGGTTTAGGGTTTAGGGTTTGGGGTTTAGTGTTTAATTAGGTTTAGGGTCTAGGTTAGGTTTAGGTTTAGGTGTAGTGTTTAGGGTTTAGGGTCTAGGGTTTAGGGTTTAGTGTTTAGGGTGTTTAGGTAGGGTCTAGGGTTTAGTTAGGGATTAGGGTTTTAGGTTTAAGGTTTAGGGATCATCGGTCTAGTGCACACACACATTATTAGAGGCACTCGCGCCTTTGCGCATAAAGTGCATGCGTATATATAAGTGTGTTTTTTGGCCACCAACGATATATATATAGATCTAGAGAGAAAGATTGAAATATATATATTTATCCCCAAGAATATGTTCGGATATATATTGAAATATATGCACGAATGATATGAAAGGTATGCCATGCGCGCATGCACACTAATTGTATATATATATTATGAGGCAACTTAATCAAATGTGTTTTCATTCGAGAGAACTTGTCAAGATTCAAGTGATTGACTTATGTGCCATTAATTAGTTGGTCACCGCTTGATGCTACACTTAGTGTCGTTGGCCTATATATATGTAGGGTTTAATTAGGTTTAGGGTTAGCTTAGCTAGCTAGGGTTTTAGGGGTAGGGTTAGGGTTAAGGTTAATTAATTAGTTTAGGGTTTAGGGTTTGGGGTTTGGGGTTTAGGGTTTAGGTCTAGTGGTTTAGGGTTTAGTGTTTAGGTGTACGTTTAAGGTATAATTAGGGATCATGGATTAGGTTTTAGGTTTAAGGTTTAGGGATCATCGATCGAGCTAGTGGCACACGTACACATTATTAGAGGCACCTGCGACTTTGCGCATAAAGTGCATGCGTATATATAATAAGTGTGTTTCTGGCCACCAACGATATATATAGATCGAGAGAGAGATTGAAATATATATATATATCCCCAAGAATATATTATGTTCAGATATATATTGAGATATATATATGCACGAATGATATGTCCATGGTATGCCATGCGCGCATGCTAATTGTATATATATTATGAGGCAACTTAATCAAATGTGTTTTCATTCGAGAGAACTTGTCAACAAGATTCAAGTTAATTAATTATCACGATTAGTTGGTCGCCTGTTTGATGCGCAATTAAGTGTCATTGGCCTATATATATGTAGTGTTTGTTAGGGTTTAGGTTTTAGGGTCTAGGGTTTAGGTGTTAATTTTTAGGGTGTATGTTTAGGGTATAATTAGGGATTAGGTTTTAGGGTTTAAGGTTTAGGCATCATCGATCGAGCGCACACACACACATTATTAGAGGCACCCGCGCCTTGCGCATAAAGTGCATGCGTATATATGTGTGTTTTTTGTCCACCAACGATATATAGATCGAGAGATAGAGATTGAAATCCCCAAGAATATGTTCAAATATACGCACACACATGAATTATTAGAGGCACCTGCGACTTTGCGCATAAAGTGCATGCATATAAGAATCGTCACCAACGATAGATCGAGAGAGATAGATAGATTGAAATCCCTAAGAATTAATACTTTCACAAGTGTTGGCCATCTATATAATACAAATCCCAATAATGTTCATGATATGGCATATGTGTGAAGCAATTTTTTTCGAGAACTGTAAAGATTCAAATTTATCAGTTGCTAATGGAAACTAGTGCACATTAGAGAACCCCTCTTACACGTGTTGGCCATCTATGTATAGTTTGAATCCAAATAATGTTCATACATGATAGGCTATATGTGAATCAATTTTTTCTTCCAAGAACTTGTCAAGATTCAAATTTATCTGTGCTAATGGAAACTAGTGCGCACTAGACGAGTCCCTTGCGCAAGTGCTGGCCATTACATATAGTTTAAAACTCAAGAATGTTCATACATGATAGGCCATATGCAAAGGAATTTTTTTTTCCGTGAACTTGTCAAAATTCAAGTTTATCGGTGCAAATAGAAACTTGTCCAAAAATTACATAGAGGTCCAAGAGAACTAGACATAATAAATCTAATAGGACCCGCAACTTTACAAAAAGGACCCCAAAACATATAGCAGAAAATCAATCGGTCCTTTCTGACCGCACATCGTATCTCTCTCGCCCGCATCCTTTCCAGCAACTCCGTCGCCGGGGACTCACCACTTGGGACGGTGTCGCCGATAGTCGCCAGGACGAAGGAGAAGAAGGGCCGCGCAACGGCACATTGGCTCCGAGAAGGGCCACTAAAGGCCAAGATGTTCATGGGCAAGACGTATGACGCCGTATGCCCCGAGCTTGTGAACGTACAGCTTGATCATTGACCAGATCTCAAGCACCGACCAGCAAGTTCTCACCGTTAGCGCTCGATTCACCTTGATGGGCACTGCATCGGGTTTGGCTCGCAAGATCCGCCGTATTCACCGGGGAGGCCGAGACCGGGCCGATGACGAGATCCCCGACTCCATTGCGCCATTCGGCTATGGGAAACACCGGATCTAAGCTTACAACAACATGAACTCTCGGATCCAAATTAGCCGACTCAACTTTTCTTATCTAAATATGGATGTATCCACACATGTTTTTACCGAGATACATACACGTCTAAGGAAAGTTGAATCAATTAATTTAGTTCGGAGGGTGTACGATATATAGAGAGAAGTCGGCCTCGTCTCCGCCGGCGAGGCTGCCCTGAGAGAAGGAGAGGAGCCAGTGGATGGGGAGAGACTCGAGAGAGAAAGATAAGAGGAAGAAATGAGAGCTCCTCGGGAAGAACATTATTTTTGTCGTTCGGCTCGTAGCTTGAAACTGAAAATTTCGCCGCGCGCCAAATCATCCCGCTGCATCCATTCGAAAATCCCGTGACCAGCTTTACCCTTTTAACCCTGGTCCTGGTTACAACCCACCGACCATGGAGGGCTCATTCGGCAATGAAATATCTTGCCTAGATCCCAAACCCTCCCCACAGCCCACACCCACCCACCAACCATTCGCCCCATTAGCTCAAAAATACTCTCAGCACGCCAAAGCTCGACTCTAATAAAGACTAGATCTCGCTTCGCCACCGGCATACGCTCCACGCCCTAGCCTTGATCTGTTGGTTGTCCACCCACCGATCCGCTCCCGCCGCCTCGCCACTGACGGATCTGCTTCCACCGCCACCCGCCACCGACGGATGCTGTGCTTCACCGCTCGACCTCATCCACAGCGCAGCAATCAACGCCTTCCGTCGACGCACCGGATCCCTCCAACGGAACCGTGTCTACTTCACCGCGCCCCCCACATAAGCCGATCTATTCCACCGACTACCTCGGCACAACGGCTGTATCAACTTCACCGAATCCCTTTAAGCGCCTGACCAGATCTGCTTCAATAACGCCCGCTCTACTGAAACAGACGACTCATCGTCTCCCGCGTCGTCGTCACTGAATGCAAGTTGCCGTCATTCATTCCCAATCGTTGTGCCTTGGTTAGTACGCCTCGGCCCGTTGATCGTGGGTGTTTCTTTAGCCATGTTTTGTGTAGTTATTTGCGGATCTCATATGCCATTAAATTTCTTGATGTGTTACTTCGCATGAAGTTCGTTTAAATATTGTACAGTACCAAAGCATTATCCGGTCGCTACCATCCTGTTCATTCTACTGACACCTGTGTGCATCCACATATTTATAGGGGACCCATTCATTTGCTGCCAACTGTTTTTGTACTGCATGCTATTCCTTTTATAGTCATGCTATGGGCATTTCCAATCAGTTGTTCTTATACCACGTCATTAGCTAACCGCTAGCTGTTTTCTCGTGTCTGCTATTCTTTTACCGTTTTTATAATCATGCTATGCATTTCAATCTGGTTGCTCTTATACCTCTTTAGCTTATAGCTATTTTTTTCCATGAATGCTCCTGTAGCTTATATAGTTATTGCCGCGTGCATGTCCGGTCTTTGTATTATCGTAGACTAACTTGTCAATGTTATTTTTCCTAGGAATTGAATGCGAACCACTTATTAGAATATCCAACATTAACAACGGGGACAGGAAGGTTGGAATATGAGTTCTTGGTTGGTAACTTTGGCAGTTTTATTTCCGTTATTATCTATAACCCATATGCATTGTTCCTTATGCAAGAGATAAACACTTGAACCCTGCCATAGCAATGCCATCCATGCTTACTATGTTTCTGCCTATTTGATATGCTTGTCTTGAGCAATCAATATGATTTGAACTCGATATTTGGCCTTCTAATGCCAGCCATTTGGTGGAAAACCTTGGCATTACCCTACTCTAAATCTAAATGTCGAAATTTGTATCTCATGCAAAGCAACATCTAGTTGGTTTTAATCTGATATCTGTTAAATATTGGCTTATTCATTTGGCAGCTCAAGTTTTTTGTTATTTGAAACCAGCTGACTTGGTCTTAAATGTGATATCTAAACACAGATTAAGGACAATGGAGCAGAGGATTAGCATTTCACTTGATGGCTGAACCTAAAATGATAGGCATGTTGACCACGACTAGTGCACGCAAGAGAAGGACCCGCAGCGAGCCAGTATGTTCTGCTACATGTTGTTATCTGATCTCTACATTGCGTAATACATGTTTGAATAGTTAATTGTTGTAACTATTTTTGCAATATTACCATAATGCAGTTTTAGTGAAGCAGTCATCATTAGAAGATAGTCGCTAAAGCGACCCTGTGCAACATTATGATGTAAGTCTGCTTTACTACAAGTTCCATACATTGTCTTATTTATGCAACTTGTTATTATCTTATATCTACATTGCATAATAAATGTTTGAATAGCTTCATCACGTAACTATGTTTGCAATATTACTAGAATGCAGTTATAATGAAGAAGTCCTTAGTAGAAGATAGAGCGCAAAAAAGGTTCCGGCGGTATGCAACGATATAATGTAAGTCTGCGCTTAGTACTTGTGACTATCTCATATCGACAATGCTTAATACATGTTTGCATAGTTCATCGTTTAATCTTTTTGCATTATTATCAGAATGCAGTTCTGATGAAGCAATCTTCATTAGAAGAGAGGCCCACAAAAAGTTCTGATCTTTCTTCTGATGCATCTTCTCATAGCCGTAACCTAGACCATTCTTTTCATCAAACAATGAATATCTCAAGGATGTACTTTATAAAAGACATGGTATTGTTGCTTTAAGGATCTGTAGTTGATATGTTGACCAAGAGTACACAAGATTCAATCAAGGCGATTGCCAAATGTCAACGTGTTATTGATGATGCTAATAGAAGTCATCAATGATTCTATGTAATTTTTTTATTTGGGCACATTAATTGCCTTGCAATTTTCCTAGTTATTTTATTTGTGTATGTAATTGTGTGTATCATTGAAATCAGATTTTAGGCTCATGAAATTTAATGCAAGTTGACTAGTTAAACAAGTAGGGCCCTACAACAGATTGGGCCGGCCCACTCACAGTACTGTGGGACCCACTCTTCATTTTGGGCCAGCTCACTCTTACTTACTCGGGTCGTCGTTACCGTAGCTGGACCCACCTCGTGCTTTTGGCCCGGCCCATCAGCCTTGTTGGGCTTTACCATCAGTTATAAGCATGACGGACCCCACATACTAAATGGCCGGCCCTTTAAGAGGAAAGCGGGACCACCTGCGTTTTGGCCCAGCCCACCAGCGTGTCGGGTCGCCCACTTGCTAAGTATGGTGACCC